>VCJN01001100.1:0-160337 GCA_006384855.1 Tetraselmis striata | reverse complement strand
GGTCAACATGTGACCATCGATGCGCTATAAACGGCTGTGGCGCCACCGCCTTTATAAACCATATTGCCACAACATTGAAGGTGAAGAGCAGCGGAAAGAAGAGTGAATAGGGTTGGGGGGGGGGGGGGGGCGGGCGGGGCGCACTATGTGGCCTTGCGGTGGGTCCAGCGCCAGGTGTCGGTGTCAAGGGAGTACACGTCATTGGTGAATGCGCCGTGCCAGCCGCCAATCATCACGATGATCTTCCCGGAAACGACGGAGAGTGTGTGGTTGCAGCGCGGCATGGGCACCTTCCCCCACCTTGAGCGACGCCGCAAAGGCTCGGCATCAGTGATGGGCAGACCGGCATCTATCGGCAATCCCCCGGCACTGCCGGGCTGTGGCGGCGTTTTCTTCCCCTCGCGAACGGGTCGTGGTTGAGAAGAGACAGAGGTCCAGAGTCCACAGAGTCCCTCACCCCGGCCCCCAACGCTTCCGCCCTCCCACCGCAAAAGAATTGTCCCCATTTCAATAACATCTCCGACCCCGATTAACACATTTCGCGATGCATCCCCCAGACGTGAAATCGACCGCCCCGGCGACCCAACATTTTCGCGCCACAAGGGGCGATGGCCCCTGCGTGGAGCATATGCCTCTCCGTTGATTCAATGATGGTAAAAGGCAGGTTCTATATCGCTGGCCTGCAGTTCCATGAATTGCATTGCACGCTTTAAAGTTACCAGGGTTTTTTTTTCCCCATTACCAGCAGCGAGTAGCGAGTACCAGTACCATTACCAGCAGTACCAGCAGCGAGTAGCGAGTAACCAGTACCAGCAGCGAGCGTTCGCATTGCCAGCGCTTTGAAGTACCAGAGTTTTTTTTCCCCCATTACCACAGCAGCGAGTTGCGAGTACCAGTAAGCTCATAGCCTCCCAACCGTGAGATCGTGATCGGGCGGCTGTGTAATTAAGGACCGTGGGTGGCGGCGGTCGGGGGGGCGGGTGGGTGGATTATAGTACTTAGTAGTACATGCCAGTAGATAAGCGCTTTAGTCATGCACCTATAGGCCCGATCCGCTGCTCTATACGGGTACCCGTACGGCAATAAAGCTCACCGCCGAAAAATCGACGCTTCGCTGGATTAATAGACGGAGAGAACGTTGGGACATTGGGACTCTGCTGCTGACCCAAAGTCAGCCACCGCTTCTCCGACCCCAAGCCAACCACTCTCAATGCCAACACCTTTTGTCAGCTCGATCGATGTCGATCCAATGTCGGTGCCTTTTCCCACCCCAAATGTCGGCCGTGCGACCCGCCCACTTCCAACCAACGCCCCTCCAGCCCAATTCCGCGACCCACTTTTTCCGGTCCCGTGACCCAAATTGAAAACCTACTTTGCATCCCAGTCTCAGCGACCCAATTTGGGCCCGCTCGACAATGCTTTTGTACATAATATACCTCTTGTACCAAATCCCAGGCTAACCTCACAGCCTTGAACCACTTGATGTAAACGACACAGTAGAACCCCCGACCTGATTTCCGCCCGTGCCCACCGATCCTGCATCCCCACTGACCCAATGTCGCCCCGCCTCCCATTTTCAGCTCGATCCAGTTCGACCCACTTTCCGCCCCATCATTGATTCTGTTCACACCGCGCTACCAACCAATGTCAACACGCCACCCACCCCCGTTCCAGCTGTTTGTTCAAACACATGCCAACAACTATTTCGCCCGGATACGAGCTCATGCTCCTTGGCCAATGTCAACCGCCGCATGCCCCGCCCCACTGATGGCCCGCTTTTGTGGGGGCCACCAGCCGCACCATTGATATGCGTTGCCATACGTCCATCGTATGGTCCTCATTGGGCGGCTCATACGTCCTCTTCACTTGCTTTCCAAAGGTGGCCTGCGGCGGCGGCGGTAAGGTGGGTGAGAATGAGCGGGGTCAGCAAGAATGAGAAGGGAAAGGCGGCATTGGGGGTGAGTCGGAGGACGTGGGGGGGGGGGGGGGGAGCAGTAGGCATGAGAAGGTAAAGGGCGCTGTTGGGGGTGGGTCGGGCAGTTGGGGGGGGAGGGGGGGGGGGGGCGGGGGCTGCACAACGACATGCAGGCAGGTAAATTGGGTTATCCATTGTGGCGCACCCTGGGCAGCCCCTTGGCGATGACGCTGAACTCTGGCAGCAGCTCCAGCTCGTTGAACAGCGTTCCCTGTTGAGTGCATGGCAGGCGCAGCCGCAAGCGGAGTGGGCCTCAGCACCCTGGGGGCTTGCACGCTTTCAGGGGGGGGGGGGGGGGGGGGGGAGCAGGAGGGGAAGGGGAAGAGGGGCGCACGTCCATGAAGCCGCCAAAGAGGACCAGCCGTGGGATGGCCTTGCTTGGCTGCCCGATGAACGCGCGGTCCGGCCCGATCACCGCCATCTATGGATCGGTCACATGGCTGCGTCAGGCTTAAGCTATGCGCGGACAGGGCAGTGGTATGGCGGGACAGGCGGAGAGGCGGGGGGGATTCGGAGAAGCGAAGGGAAGGAGGGGGAAGCGAGGGAATAGGAGGAGCGCGCCTGGTGGTACGCCCGGTTGGAGGGGGAGCGGTAGGTGTGGATCTTCTGCCACTTCTTGGTGTTGAGGTCCAGCGCCCACATGTCGTTGAAGTACTTCCCGTCCGCCTGGGAGCAGCGGGCGGAGGTGCACGCGGCGCAGTCTAAGGGCACAGCCTC
Organism: Tetraselmis striata; assembly: GCA_006384855.1. Classification (NCBI taxonomy): domain Eukaryota; kingdom Viridiplantae; phylum Chlorophyta; class Chlorodendrophyceae; order Chlorodendrales; family Chlorodendraceae; genus Tetraselmis; species Tetraselmis striata. The sequence goes on along the minus strand of VCJN01001100.1, from coordinate 157,645 downwards.
AGAGTGTCCTCCGAAAACGGCGTGTGCGCTCTGGCGCCGCAAGACGCAAACAAACCACGAGACGCAAACCGCGAGACCCTCACCGCGCCGCCGTGGACAAAGAACTTGTTGTCGGTGGCGCCGAGCATGAAGCCAACATGACCTGCAGGGCGTAGCAATGCGGCCGTGAGTGCCACCAGACCGCGATTGAGCTCACAATGTGCTCCATGGGTGCCCGGCCACCCATGCTCTCCCATCGCCCATGCAACCAGCCCTCTCCTTGCCAGCCCCTCATGCAACCTAGGACCCCCCGCACGCTCAGCATCCCCGAGCGTACGCCAAGCAGGCCAGACCTGAGCGCGCAGGTGGCGCCGTGTCCTCCGCTTCGTCCTTCACGCCACCGGTGCCAGTCTTTATGCTGGTGTTTACCTGTACGGTGCGTGCACAGGATGGCGGGACGGGTCAGTTGACCGATGTTTTGACGTGCATGCCTGCGCGGGCACGCGGTCCAGAGGGATCGGGTCGCACGTTCCACCAGGTGTAGTGGTAATCCATCTTGATGGGCTTTTCCGGATCCGTCGCCCCCACCACCGGCTCCTCCTTCTTCGCCACTTGCCGCCGGCGCGACTTTCCAGCGCTGGCATCCTCCATGTTGCTAGACATGTTGATTCTGTTTCCTGTGGGTAGCTGGCAGCATCCGCGGCCGACCCCCTTATGCCAGCCAACATAGCTCATCACTGCCGTCGACACTCTAAACACTCAATTTTCAAAGTGGCTAGACCCCCCCCCCCCCCCCCCCCCCACCTTCTCAAGTGTTATTATTCTCGCCTCGTCATTGTGTGCGGCTGCCGCCGTGGAGCTCCGCGATGAATCACACGTCACGAGCTCGCCAGTCAGGCCTCACCTCACGCCGCCCCACTCCGCGCGTGTCGACCGCCTCCGGGCTCTGAAGCGCACCGGCGGCTAAAATTCGGCTTCCAGAGACTAGCGAGTGCAGCAAATCCTCACTATTCACTGCCTCCGCCCGAGCACTCACTGTGCGTCGGCATGCCGCTGTATCCACTGCTCTCGGTGGTTTCGCTTCCACCCCCTCTTCGCTTGCGCTTTGTGTCGCGCGCAGACCTGTGAGCTCCGGGGGAGGGGTTTCCCTGCGATAGCTACGCCTGGTTGTAGCTGGTTGTTATGCCGCCTTGGCCGCCTGTGCGTGTCGACTGGCGTGGTTTGGAAGCCGGCCTGATACGGTTCGGTGTGTATACTGGCGCCCGCGACCGACGAGCGCATGCCTCCCCGGCGCCGCCCGGCATGCTGCTGCTGCTGCTGCGGTCCCAGTGACGAACTCGTAGTCGCTACAGGTAGCGGGCGGTACCGGTGTTCCCTACCATGTATTGACAATATATGCGCACATTATAATGAATCGTCCGCGTAATCGGCGCTATCAGTCGCTATCACATCAACCCGGGCGGGGGTGGTGGTATGCATCGTCCCAAATAGCCAATAATTCGTTCCAAATATGTTATTGTCCCGCGGTGACGGCGGGCGACGAGTTTTTTTTCATGTAGTCATGCCTGATACCGGTACGGGTGTATAAAGTACTCGTAATCCCGCCTAGCGAGCACACAACAGGAGGTAATGGAGGAGTAATCCTGAGTCGCTATTAAAAATATTGTCGCTATGCCGCTGTGTTTGTGCGACCTGGGGGTGTGACATGAAATCACACTCGTGACCGGCTGCTGGCGATGCATCAATACCATTACCTCGGATGATGAGAGCATGTATTTGACACGCTCAAATCAATTAAATAAGTGGAACACTGGTCCACAGAAGTATTAAGCCTCCCTCCCCCCCCCCCCCCCCCCCCCCGCCTACACACACACATACACACTTTGTCAGTAGCCCTCCGCCAACACGCATCGGCCACAATCACAAGAGCTGCGCTTTCACTTGACGAATTGATCATTAGAAATGGAAAATCAAAAAAATCGGACCGCCTGCATTATACATCACAGTTCCTGCCAATACCCACTCTGTGAACACGGTGCATTCATTGTTTGGCTATGGCGCCCTCTTTGACTATTGAATGTGCGAGCTGATTGAGTGTGTGCGCGTGCACAACAGGATCGCGCCGCTTCCCTTCCTCTGTGGCAACGCTATGGGGCGGTTAGGCTGCATCTGCTCGCCCACTGGATGGCCTTCCCGCATTGTCAGGCGCAATGGCATGCCCATATGGTAGCTGCACCGCAACACTGCGCATCCCTGAGCAAAAACTAGCTGCTGTGGGCATGGCGGAATTTGGAATTTGAACTGTCTCACGACTTTATTCCTGCTTAGTCTTTGGTGCCAAGCAGGCCAGCTGTCCTACGCCCGGGCTGCACAAACCCGCATAGGGTCCACTAGTTAACACGCGTAGCGTGCAGCCCCCTGAAGGCCAGGGGCATTACGGACCATGAATGCTCGAGAGCGTCGCCACACATGTACGAACCGATACGCAACGAAAGCAGGGCGCGCGTAGACAGAAAGCAAAGCACGCCATTGAGGTGGCGGTGAACCCCTTGAATCAAATGGGCTGAACCAATATCAATGCTGCTCAGCCTTTACCCCAATAGGGCAGGACGTTGGCATGTCATGCCAGATGGAAGACGTGGGATACAATAATATTGCTCAATTGCAGTCATGCTGATTTACAAAATAGTCAGCTCTCATCCTGCTGCTTCGCCTGAAGAATATCATCTATACAGCCCCGGAGGCTCGCTCCACACCTTTTGCACATCAGCCAGCACCTCGGGTGGGTCGCACCCTTGGCAGCGCCAGGCATCATAGGAAGAAGGTGTGGGCAAACCGCATGCGATACGGCGGGCTCCCTGCCAGATTCCAGGCTGGAGGTTGCCATCTTGTACCGCGCACACGGCCGCGGGGTTTTAAATGGAATCTATGTCGCTAGTTCAGTCTAAAGCAGAGACTGGATCTTGGACTCGGAGGCGCCCGCGGAGTCGCTGTTGCGCTCCACCACCTTTCCGTCACTGAAGTTTTACCAGAGCAGGTGGACGGATCAGTCAACACGGGCCAACCGTGTGCTGTCGGGAAATAAAAGACAAACAGACAAAAGAACGAAGAGGGTTTTGCTTTATTTCGTCCCGAGGGGGGGGGTGGAGGTCGCACCGGTCCACGATGAACTTGGCCGCAAAGTTCCAGCGGACGTCGCCGGGGAACTTCTCCTTGAGGTAAACCCACACGGGGTGGGTGTTGGGGCCGTTGACGTCAATCTTGTCCATCATGAGTCCATTGAAGCCGAACTTGCCGGTGGCGAAGGCCTTGATCTCGGCGTTGCTCCCGGGCTCCTGCGCACCAAACTGGTTGCACGGGAAGGCCACGATCTCGAGCCCCTGGCCGTTGTACTTCTCGTACAGCGCAGTCATCTCCTGGTAGTTGCTGCGTGTCGCGCCTCAGGCGGAGGCGACGTTGGTGACGAGGACCACCTTGTCCTTAAACCGGTCGAAGGCGACGTCAGCGCCGTCGATGTCCTTGGCGGACAGGTCGTGGAATCCGGCCATGGCGAACACGCGCGCCGGGGAGCGGACAGCCGCGGAGGCGGACAGAAAGGGGGAGCGGCTGGCGCGGCGAGCGAGGCGGGCGGGCGCAAAGGCACTCCTGGCCGACAGCAGAGCGGTGACGGGGCGAGCCATGCTGAAAGTAGAAAGGGTAATCTGAGGAATGTGCCTCATTCGCCGGGAGTCATCGCTTCGCTCTCTCTCGTAGTATAATCCTTACGGTACATGACCTCTACCGGGAATCCGGGATATCTTTGTGGTGACAGGGAGAGCGTCAAGAGAATGCACGGAAAGTACTGGGGAAGGAAACGGGATATCCTGCACTGTTTGTAGCGCTACACGTACCATTACGGGTACAGTACCGTACTTCGTGCAGGAGTGATATATGCTGACGGCCGGGCGGCGGGGCCGTATTCATGACAGCGTGGCTGGCTCAGGTGATGGCACGTCATCAGATGAAGGCAAATGCTCATCTCGTCAAATTACGCCCGCCCCGGCGATGATTACGATATTACATGTACTACAGGCGTCAAAAGTAATGAACAGTTGGGTCTTCATCCTTGCGCAGGCTGCACGCCACATGTCGCCAAGGCGATTACCGCCCTGTGGGCAAATACACCTCTCCATACAAGTCCCAGGCCCCTTTGTCGCCGAATCCGAGCTTGCGAATAGTCGGTCAGCTGAATCTATGTTTTATGACCTGAAATCCTGGAATATTGCACATTGATGCTCGGCCTTTGCCACCATAGGGTGTAAGCAACCCCTTTGGCCCTAACAAGGGCCTTACACCAGTGGCACTTGCGCCACAATGACCGTTTCCAGTACCCCCACAACAACAGGGGTTGATGCCCCGCACGTCCCGCCGCGCATGCATAGACCATTGCATGGCGCGATGGCCATGGGTGGGCGAGGAAACATGTCAGCAAAGAGGCTAGGGTATATTTGCTGGGGTTGAGGCCATAGAGGCGTGCGCCCGTGCACGCTGCGGCGTGATACCATCGCCATTGCAGTGCCGCCTGGTGGTGCAGCTCTCAAACTCGCGGTATCGCTCAGTGCGTTGCGAGGAAACGTCAGAACATTTTCATATAAAAATCAATAAAAACTATGCAAGCAGGGCTACAAATTCCACACATGCAGCACGGTCGTCCGATGCCATTTAAGCCCTTCTCGACTTTTTTGAAATGATATGTCGAAATCTGACGTCCGTGTCAGCGTGTGGTCAACACATTGGCGTGAAACTTTACGCTAAGGGGATCTCAAAACCTGATACACGGTGGCGGGACAGTGTGTTGCTGTATCTACTTGTGCACGAACTACTCATACTTGGCACATACCCCCCTTGAGCGATGCCCACGGCCGACGTGCCGGATCCCCGCCCCTTTCACAACAACATTTCCACCAGCATCGACGCATTAAGGTGCCCGCCATTGCCGCCCCACTGGGCTCACCATGGCGCGCTATGAGCATGCGGCCATGCACTGCTATAGAAAAGCTTTGGCCTACGGCAAGGAGGCCGCGAGAAGCCTCTCCCGCCTGCGCGTGCAACGATTGCAGCCGCATTTTGTCCATTATTTTGGCCATAATCCATCGTCATCGACACGTAGGGCTTGGTCCAAGTCGTAAATGACATAATTTCAGTGCCCTACGTGTACGGTGGATAGTGATCATACCAAGTGTGATGCGATAATGTGGTATGAGTACGGGGGCTGTGATGCCCCATGCCTATTTGTGCACATACACGATCGGCGCAATTTGTGGTTTTGAAGCGCCAGCGCCAGAAGCCCTGCTTTTGCATGAATGAAAGCGTTGACGGCACCGGCCCCCGCGTGCGTGGCAATATGGGGTGTATCGTGCTATCGCGGCATTTTCCCCCAGCCGTACGACCCTGACTAAGCCGCATACACGCGCGCACGGCCTCAGTGCAGCCGCGCATGGGCATGTGGATCAAATTCGCAAACCCATACTTATGTGGGGGGTGTATATCTTTCAGTATATATCTTCCCATCTAGCTAGCCGCCCGCAGTAGTCGCACGATGAATGCGATGGCGTCTGGTGGACATAATACACATTCACATTTATCATCGGTGAAATGCTACAGCTTGCCAGATGTCCGTATTAAGTGCGTTACATCGCACGTACGCCGTGATGTACATCTAGGGTTATGCGGGCTGATGTTGCGGCTATCCACGTCGCAAGCCCATGGCATGGCCGCGCTTGGCGTATGCGCTTAAAAATCAGCGATATAAAACGGAAACGGAAATTGCCGGCCATCAACAAAACGGCGCGCAAAAATACTAACATATAACCGCGCGTAGTACATAAGTGATTCATAGTGTGATTGTAAACTGTGTGCGGGGCCGTCCTTAGTCGGGCCCGCACCCGCGCCCGCGAAGCCCGCGCTAAGTCCGCTTAGTCCGCGCGCACCGTGGTTCGAGCGCGGCGGGGCCGCCTCAGGCCCATATTCAAAAAGCGCCTAGATTTTTAGCCGCAAATCCGACTTCTCAGATTATTTCGCCAATCTAGGAGAAAGCGCGCGCGATCTAATACGATTTTACCCCAGCCATATTCGAATATTCGCCTCAAATTGTCATCTCGTTGCGGATGCGCCCCTCGCGCCTGGCCCCGCAGCCAAGATTGGGCCACCAACCTAAAGCCGCCGCAGCCCGCATCATTCACTGCTCACTGCTCACTGCCCCACCCGTCGGTAATGAACTACCCAACCTCATAATCCCCTCCCCGTGCTACTCGACGGGCCCCCATTTCACCGTGCCCGAGCGCTAGGAGAAGCCGTCCGGGTCAAGATGATCGCCAATGGCGGTTGGCACGGCTCCACTACCCTCGGCCGCTATCGTGGGATCTATGAAGGTCGGACGGCGTGGAACAGAGCAAGGCAGCTTAACCGGACGGAGGGATACATCATCAATGACCGGGGCTCCGGAATCGGTGCCCATATATATATGCATGGCGCCGGACGGCGGGGGGGGGGGGGGGGGGGGGCAATGAATTGGTGGCGGAACCTGGGCGCGGTCGGTGGAGCGGTGGATGACTGGGCGGTTGTTGCGACGCATGGCTTGCGGGGTGGCCCGGAAGGGCCAGTATACGTACCGGATGGGCCCGAAAAGCCCTCGATGTCAGTTTATTACTTCCTATATGTTTCCTCGTTTTGTCATAGATTTGCGCTATAATCTAGGACCTTCGGAGGTCGAATCTAGGACGTCCTACATTGAATCTACGATGTAGCGGGTTTTCGAATATGGGGTATTCCTAGATATTAGCGGCGAATCTATGAGTGTAGCCGATCTACTAGTAGCGGCTTTTCGGATATGGGCTTCACTACGAGGAAATGTGGCGATGGCGAATCGAACCTGCGAACGGGCGTGCGCGCGTACGAAGAGCGTCGCTGAAACCCTCAGGCCGCAGCTCGGAAGCAAGAGTGATGCTTATTCATTTTGTTAACACATATACCCGGTACCGGTACCGAACGGCTCGCTGTACCGCTTGAGGCACCGATTTTAAGTTGATGCTGTTAAAACCCCGTTCATTACTTTTGAAGCAATTATCGCAAGGAACGTCCGGTTTACGAAGACTACCAGGGCAGGTGTGGTTACAGGTTCTGAAAATCGGGATTTGCAGACAAACAAGCCCATAACAGAGAGGGGGGTTTGGGCGGGCTGTGATGCGTTGGATGGAGCGTGCCAAAACAAAGGAGAGTAGACCGGCGGTCGGCCGCGGTGGAGGCAGGTGGTGGCCCTGACCGGCCCCGTAAATATGCGCGCGCATACGCGCTACGGGCGCCGCGCCATGGCTATCTCGTACTGTGAGAGAAACCACATAAATTAGTATAGAACATTTCACACGGAACGTCTAGTTTGCCGACTAGAGAATGCCGGGCGCAGCCGGCCATGGGCGGGGGGCGGGAATGTTGAAGGCAACGACAGGCAAGCGGGGTGCGCCAACGGGAAGGCGGCCGCACGAAGTACGGCGGCATGGAATGAAGAGGTCGTCGTGGCGCGGTTTCCATGACTGAGCGCATGTTGGAACACATCTTTGAAAGGAGCGGGGTAGCAAGCTTTGCCAGGCAAGTAGAGAACAATGACGATGGCTTGGGCACCACTGGGCTCACGTTTGGAGACAAGATCGCCAATGAGGTTCCAGGGGGGTTGCACCATTTACGTTCGCAACGCCATGCCGCGTCGACGGCCTCGCACCACATGTCACGCCATCGGGTGTTGTAGCGGGGCATTGTTTTCGAACGTTGCAAAGCAATCGATGGTGCAGGCGCACCTCTTAGCGGCGAGCGAGGCGAATCCACGCGGGTTGAACTCCTTGTCGTCGCAGTCAATCTCGCGATTGAGGCGGTCAACCCATATATACACTCGCCGTGGAACGGATAGGTGAAGTAGCGTACGTAGGTAATACCATGCGTGTCCATGAGGTACTATGTTTTCCGTAGCTCAACCATGAGGCGCAGAAAGTGAGACGTGTGGGTGTTGACGACGCCGACAACCGCCTTATTGTTAGGGCTACCACCATAACCCCACGACCTGCATACGCACACCTCATACAATCATACTCATATTGCCTACTTACATATTGCACCGACACACCTATACATATACAGTCATAGTCGTACTACTCACTTCCTTATACTACTCACGCAACTACATGTACTCATACTGCTCATCCGCCCACACGCGTACACCGCGTACATGTTACACGGCATGCCCTCGTCAGCCATATTACGCCCCGATGACTTCTTGATGACAACAAGCCTAAAGCTAGACTGCATGCCCGAGCCTAAATGCCTACATGCAACCGATTCCAAGCCGATAGTTGTATAAAGCTGGGACGCCCCGGTACACAGCAACAATTTTCCTTTGTTGCAATCTTCTTTCCTATCTATACGCTAAAGCCACTCGTCTACAGCTTACAAGCTTGGTTATCCTCGGGCAAGCGGTTGCGGAGCATGGGGAGGAAGGACTCAATAGCCAAACGAACGGGTTTGGGCTCTTTGATGGTACAGACTCCGCGCCGAGCGGTCATCGTCGTACCGAAACTCCGATCCTCGTGGTGTTCGCTCGAAACCGACACCACAACCGTACGACGATCTGTCCACGTACAAGTAACCGGTGTTGGGGCGGCCGTTGTCTTGGGTTGGCACGCCCACCCGCCACCATTGCATGTCACGTTCGAGCTGGCGGGTGAGCTTGACGCGGCCGGACAAAGAGTCGCGAGTCTTGAGCACATCATGCAGCTCACGGAGGTAGAAACGGGCAGGGGCGATGGCCAAGTAGATATACTGGAACTTACCCGCGAGGGCGGCCAACTCGCGAGCGGGCAGCCACCAACGGTCGCGTTCCGCTCGCTTGATTTGGCGTTTTGCGGGGCGAGCAATCACGGCGAGTTTATCAGCGGGTGAGCGAAGAGTAGGCGACCCGAAGTGTCAATTTTCTATCAACCCCAGGTGCACGAGATTCTAGGTGGGCTCCCAAACGCACTGATTGGGGTAGCGCAACATGCCAAATCCCGAGAGATTGCGTTCGATGTAGCCACGTTGCCAGATGGCCTCAACTCGAGTCCAAGCTAGAAACAAGAAATCGTCCATGTGTTAGGGCAACATGCGCTGGCCAAATCGGCGCCCGGGGCACTGGTGTGCCGTCTGCTTCAATCGGGATATAATGACGCAATGCCCTAGTGAGCACGTTGGTGAACTAACACAAGTAGTACGGGGACAAAGACCAGCCCATGGGGAGGCAACTTGGTCGGTACAGGGTGCCGCAGCAATCGACGGTGAAAATGTACCTATGCTCCCATCAGGGGCAATGCCAACCGCGAAAACCCCAACCTGCCGGTCTGACTGCAACATATGTAGGCCCCGGGGCGCGCCAAATTGCGGAAATGCGAAAGCGTCTCAAAAGAAAGATTGCGCGTCTGGTAGTAGCGGTTCATGGGGGCGGAGGTGAATGATGAGCCTCCATTTGTTTGTTCCATGCTTCACGGCGCACCCAACGGGTGCCTAATCGGAGATATAGCGAGATATACATTTCGCGGTACGTTATTTAGTACTCTAGAATAGTTTATCGTGTTTATCGCTTACTTCCGGTATATTCCGCTCGTGTGCAGCGTAGCAGTGCGCGAAAACGCCCTCGTTCTTGTCAGGCGCAACAGCGGACATGCACTACCCGTTCGGCTCACGGCGGAGGCGGGCAATGCTCACAGCCGAATTCCCGAGCCGAACGGGCGTCACTTGCCCTGGAAATAGGATAGTCCATAGCCTATCTCATAGGGATACTACACAAACAATGAGCTAGATGTCGGAGGTTACATGGACGTACTGTGTCCTATGTGCCCTGATTCAAGAATTCGTCCGATCTTGTAACGTCTCGCGTTTTCGGAAATACACCCCCGGCCTCAACCCCTCCCGGGGGAGCGGCTGACGCAGCTCTCTACTTATCGATCGTATGCACACCAGTAGAGGCTCATACGTAGGAGTGACGCGTGCAGGCGGTCACTCCGCGGACAACCTCGGTCGATGCCGGCCCGATTGGGCCGACCGACCCGGATTTTCCGCGCTCTCGACCCCCTCATGGAAAGGCATCCCCTGCCATACGCAGCTTATTATTTAGTCCGCCGCACATGTACCGTCCCATGACCTAGCTCCTAGGGGTGCGGCAGAGCCCATGAGTGACCCATGAGGTAATTGGTGCGCGGTGCCCCACCTCCCCTCGCATTTTTGAGCCGAGATTAGATAAACGGGCTGAACGAGGGGCCGTCAACCACCACCCAACATAGATGAGTGGGCGACGCGCCACCCATCTACCTACGCATACCGAAGGCTACTATATACCCATGTGCTAGCAATAGTCCAATATGGGACGATCCGTCTTCCTGTAGGTGCACCGGGCGCCGACGGAGTAACGGGTAGCTATGATGATCTTAAAGAATAGCAAAAATACGGACATCGGGCGGAGGTGAGACACTTGCTGAATTGCGCGATTCTTGATTGTGCCTCACCAAATCGCACACTACTTGGCCCATATCCCACCCATGGCCTCTTAGGGGCCATGCTTGGTGGTCTATAGTTGGTGGTTTGCGTCGAAGGCATTGCTGCTAGTTGCAGATTCGGGGAATGGATGGGGGTGGTCCTTGTACGGGTACATGAGACGCCGTACGCGCCCTATACCGCCGATTTTAAACACCGTGCGGGTGCGTCGTGTTAGCAAGAACCAAGAACAGCCGGGACACCCATTTTGCGCAGTAGCCTCCATCCCATGCCCCAGCGGCCAGAAAGCGAGCCAATTCACCGTCTATAAAGTCTAACTGGGCCGCGGGGTAGTACCCTCCATTGACACCCCCCTGTTGAAAACAACGACGGGGGCAAGCCCGTCACAAAACGGAACGCGTACACCTTTAGAGATTCAGTTGAGGACACGGCGATTGGCACCATCGGCTTGCTAGTTGCCGAGATGGCGACGGAGGCGCTATCTCATAAAGGGGGGGTCGGGGGTACATGTATCGGCGCGATAGATGGATGTCACGCGCGAGGGGGGCGAGCAAAGCGCCTTGTCGCTATATGTTGGCCCTCTCCGAGTCGGCGACAGGGTCCACGGTGTGCGGCAAACTAGAGGACGGTGCCGCGGTGTGGGAGTAGCCATGTGCCAATAGGCGTTGGCTTGGGCACTGGCATTGTACTGTCACTTTGTACTCGAATTTGTACTAGATGACGGGAATGCGCCGGCATGCGCCCCAATCGGAGCGCATCTCGGCACCTACGCCGAGTAGTGGCATGTATGAATCGAGCCATATATGCTGACACAGGGGGGAGGGGGAGGGCGGCAGCCACGGGAGCCATGAAATGTTGGCCGGCATTGTTCGCTGAGTGGGGAAGCGCTGCGGCTTCGTCCTCTCGCGTTGGGCGAGTTATATCAACATGTCGTTCGTGGTTAGTAGTTACCGCGTCGCAAGTGGCGCGTGTCCATTAACCACACAAGCAAGAACATGTTTTTTCCCAAGGGAGGGGGGGGGGGGCGCAAAATAAGGCTATGCTCGCCGTTCATGGTACAATGGCGAAATACCGGCACCATGCGCAGCGAAACAATCCGCAACTTTGCTGTGGTGCGCTCGATGGAGCGTGCCACAGCAAAGGAGAGTGGACCGGTCGGCCGTTGTGGAGGTAGAAGGTGGCCCTACTGACCGGCCCCCGTAAACATGCGCACGCATTCGCACGGTACAACCGCGCAGCGCCGGAGCTACCAACCATGTAGTGATGAGAGAAGCCACATAAACTATCTAGTTTAGAAAAATATTACGCATATTTGGTATTACTGCCGACTTTGTAGGCAAGTTTTTTCAATTTAAAACCTTAATTGGGGGGTTATAAGTTTCACTCGATGTGTCTCCTCCCGCGCTCAAAACCTTTTGCTAGTCGCCTAGGCATTGAGGCGCATAGTTGTTTGCATTGTTTTATAATTGATATATTGCTCCATTTACGATGGAGTGTATTTAAAATTTGCGGAAGCTTTTGAATCTCATTCCCCGCAGTTGACCCTCTACTATGTTTCACATGTTTTCGATAGGGTTCAAGCTTGGGGAGCACGGAGGTGCGCGCACTACTGTGATGTGCGGGATTTTTTGTCATGTCAACTTTGTTATTTTTGCCCTATACGGGGAGACGCCGTCTTCATAGAGCTTGAACGGCTGCCCGCCAAAGAGCCGCGCACTTTCAGGAACGATTAAAGTCCATAAAGTCCATAAGTCCAATCACGTTGCAGTGTTCTTTCGCACCCTCGCCTTTTGTCTTGCATTCCTTGCGCCTTATTGCCGTTCCCGTGACAACATACAAGCTTGACACGCCATTTGATGCCAACGCGTTACACTTGTGTGCTTGGTTTGGATGCTTGACTACCTCTTGCTTCATTGGTTTGCCGCGGCGTTGCTACCTCTGTCTCCCCGAGAGATTTTGCTGCCGAAATATCAAAATTTCTGACTTTTTGTTCGCTTTTACCCGTACCACTCGTTGCTGCTCGTGACTCTTGGCGAGTCGTTGCCTCTTACGCATTGACTTGAACTGCAACCCCTCCGCCTTCCCTCGCTTCAAAGCGCGGCAAACGGTGCTCGTGCTGTCCGTCTTTGCCGTATGGCCACGCGCCCTCAGTCGGCAAGCAATTGTGGCGGCCTCTATGGCCTCTTTTCCCTCGTCCATTTGCCTCGCCCCCGAAGCAGCCTTGTTGATGAGGACGCGCGGCCTATCTTGCCGCGCACGGATACCAAAGCCTTCCCCTGTCGCGGCGCGCCGAGCCCACCTGCGGACTAAGTTCTCGCTGGCTGCGGCCCATCGCCCTCGTTGTTTCAGCAACGTTTCCGCCATGCTTCCGCGGCTTGATTGGCGCAGCATCTCTATCCTTAAGCGAAGTGCGTGATGCCATGATCGTGCGAGTTGCGTCGACAATTCTTAACGAGCGTGTCCACTGGGTTTTTGCTAAGGGGGAAGGGTGGCGAGAGACAAAAAGTGCCGGTTTGTGGCGCTGCGGAAGCCTTATTATGATCTAGGAAGCCCGATGCATGGGCGTGCAAATGCATCGGAACTTCCGAGTGTGTCGGCAGAAGACTCGGCGTGTTTAGTGGTATATATATATATGTTTATATATATATATATATATATATATCTGCATGTGTATATGCTGTATATATGCTGTATATTTATTTGCATATACATATATGCTCTATACATGTATTTGTTCTTTATTTATCCACATATGTATGTATATATAGGTATATACATTATAATATGTGTGTGTGTGTGTGTGTGTGTGTGTGTGTGTGTGTGTGTGTGTGTGTGTGTGTGTATTCATGGACGTATACATATATATATATATATATATATATATATATATGTATATATTTATTTCCTAATTATTTGTAGATGTGTATATACTGTATATACACATATGTAACATGTAAGATGTAATATCTATGTATGTGATATATATGTGTATGTGATACATATGTGTATGTGATACATATATATATATATATATATATATATATATATATTCATGGATAAGTATATATTACGTCATACACTTGGCCCCACTACGGATGCAGTGATAAATAGACACTGCAGATTATAGTTGTATTTCCAACGAAATTATGGATTTCGGGCGCGCCCCTTATAGTCTACAATATAAATACTGACATTGAGCGCAATTCTATGGGGCGCCATCGATCGGCTCCATAATAACCCGCACTAGAGTGAATCAGTAAATAACTATGCGACTACTAGCATGCGACCACGCAAGAGGTGAACATACCAAAATTAATACATCCTTGTATAGCATGATGCATGTCATGCAAGTGGCACGAACCCAAAGCTAAAAGCTTGCCAAAATGCGTAACACCCCAATCCCACCATAGGCGTCGAACGTAATGAACGGGTTTTTAAAAGCTCAACTTCAAATCGGCGCCCCACACGGTGCACCGAGCCGTTCGGTACCGGGCATTTATAACAAAAACAAAGCATCAATGTTACTTTCGGGCTGCGGCCTGAGTGTTTAAGCTGCGCTCTCCTTGCGCGCACGCCCGTACGCACGTTCGATTCTCGCAAATAATGGGCAGATTTCCTCGTAGTGAGGCGCGCCCGCCGCGCGCGTACCATGGTGCGCGGACTTGGCGGGCGCGGGTGCGACTAAGTACCGCACGCAGTTTACAGCCGCAGTGTGATCTTATGTACTGCGCGCTTATATTGCGAGCTTTACGCATTTTATTGCTGACCGGCAGTTTCCGTTTTCCCGCCCGCACTAGCGCGGGCGGGTATCGCTGATTTTTAAAGCACACACATAGCAAGTGCGGCCAATATATATGGGCTTGCGATGCAAGATAGCCGCAACACGACCCCGCGTGTTTTCAGAGTAGGGCATAGAAACACCCTAGATAACCCTAGATGTACACCGTATACATGCGATGTAACGTGCATATTTCCTTCTGGATTTATGTTTGGATTTCTTGAATGTTGCGTCTAGCACATTAATCACATGTAACGTGCATATGCATCTGGCAAGATGCTGTAGCATTTTACCAATGCTAGATACAAATGTGTATACGCCCCCCCCCCCTCGAAAGTTTTGCCATGTACGTATCAGTCCGTATCGCCACGTCAGCACCGGCGACGCCGACCGCCGAGTGATACAGTGGCGCATTTTTATAAAACAATAACTTCGAATATTCATCAACCTTACGGCTTGAGACTTGATAGGTGGCGGAGGTGGGGGAGGGGGGGGGCTGCATGTAACGCTCGTAATTCCGCTTTACGCTGGTTGGAATCCTGCCGGGGCCCTCGGTGGAAATTTAACCGAGCGGGGTAGGGGGCGGTAGCTAGGGCAGGGGGGCGATGCAAATATTTTTAGGTTCTCCTACAAACTCTAGCATAGTGGCTTACTACCGCGCGACCCGCATCCCCGTAAAAAGGCGATATATTTTCCCCGCGGGCGGATATTTTAAGACGGGCGGATTTTCCCCGTGTAGGGACCCGCTAGGTGCAGCCCACTAGCAAAATATGGGGGCGTATTGATGGCCAGCCCTACCACATACCCTGGACGATCGATGCCCCAGCAGGTGACCATATGGACCCATCCGCTGACTCGGGGGCTGCATCCCTGCGCACTTCGGGCTGATGAAGCCCGACTATGCCAAGGGCGCATTGAATGCGGACAACAGCCGTAGGTGGGCTGGTTTTGGAGCAGATAATGACAAAGCCATAATTGCGGCATTGGCCGTTTCGTGTGAAGTGCTCACTTGCTTGCATGCGAGGAGAGCGCGCCTTCGTGATGAATGTGTTCCTCAATGGTAGAGCTAACTCTTGGCGTGCAGCCGTACACATATAACGCATATATGCGTTCTATATAAAGTTAAAGTAATTTTCACGCCTTCGTGACATTGGGTTATCAACTTCACTGCTAACCGTGAACAATAATAACACGGACACGTATGGCTTTTACAACGAGAGCACGACAAACGCCACTTAGGGCTGCCCACACGCATTATGTCATGTTCACGTATGGCACATGGAAGGGCGCGGCCGGAAACGAAGGCCATGACTGATAATTGATGCTTGACAAGGGGGCAAGACTTTGGTGGGCAGGTGTATGTCCACCATTCGCCGTAGTAGCATTCATTGTGCGACTGCTAGAGACTAGGGACTGGCAGGACTACGGTCTAGGGACTACCAGGGGCGGCTATCTCGGGGGAAGGTGAGGATACTGTATATGCCCGCAGGGCGGCAAATCAGTTTGGCGACATGCGGCGTGCAGCCTGCGCAAAGTTTAAGACCCGCCACCCGTTCATATTATATATTACTTTTGACGCCTGTAGTACCCGGCCGAGCACCCGCCGATGTGTATGTTTTAAACTAGTTTATGGGGTTTCCTCCCTTGACCTAACCGCTTTTCAGCTATACAAGTGCTGCTCAGTGGTACGGGAACTAGGCATCTGTCGTTGCGCCCTTTTTGGGTGCAGCACGAGTAGATATGAAAGCAGCTAGAACTGCTGAGCCTGCCATCTTCCAGTTACCACGCAGCGCCCCCCCTGACTCCGTTTTCCCTCCACGCTTTCGCTAAACCATCCTGCCAATTTCGGCTCTTGACGGTGTAAAAAAGCCCGCGCGACCTTTTTGGCAAAACCAGACTCAACTTTGAAACATGTACATAATGTTGTCGCTAACGGTAGTCGCAACCATGGTGAGGCACCAGGCAGGCACAAAAACAGCGGCAGCACGCACTCCGCCACCGAAACGCCATTCCAGCGGCGAGTGCACAACTGCACACCCAGTAAGGAACACGTCGGCGCCCTGTCGACTGCGTCACCGCCTGCAGCGCCTCCCGTGCCAGCGAGGACCGCGGTGTTGACCTCTCGTACTGGCCTGAAACGCCGCACCGCGACTGCGGCAACGGGCGACCACATGGGTGGGTCTCGGGACCAAGATCGGAATGGCGATCGGAGGGACCGCGACCGCCGAGACAGGGATAGGGATACGGGTAGGAGGGACCGAGATGGGGGCCGAGACAGGGACCGGAGAGACCGAGAGCGAGAGCGGGACAGCCGGGACCGAGACCGGGGCCGAGACAGACGGGAAAAGGGAGGAGATAGGAGAGAATGTGACAGAGATCGCGGAAGACGCCACAGGAGCCGCAGCCGCAGCTGCGGCCAGGAGAGGCGGCGGAGGCCGGAAGCGCCCGCCGCACCGTCTGAGGAGGACCACCGCCCAACAGCAGCTCAGGTGCGCCGGTTGAGTGGCCGAGGTGTGCGCCGCTTGGAGCTCGGTGGCATGGGGCTGGGGCCGTCAAGTTTTGCTCGAGGGTGGGTGGTTGTTCGCTCACTCGTTCCACTCGCCGGCTGCTAGCGCAGGTGTGCAACATGCTGTGCGAGATGTTCAGCCAGAAGGGCAGCCTGCCACCAGGGACGCTGGATCAGTGCTTTAGCAAGGATCCGGTGCCGCGGGTGAGCAGGCTGTCGACTGGCGCCGTCGCCGCCCGCGGCCAGGCCAACATCGCGCAGGCCATCCTGGCGGCGCCGGCATGCAGGGCGCAGCCGGCCGCCACCGTGTTTGTGCAGGCCGCAGACAAGGGCGCGCCGTCCATGGCGCTGGCGTTCTTCGCTGCCGGTACCGCGCCGGGGCTGAGCTGCCAGGGGCTGGCCAAGCCCGGCGACGGCGAAGAGCCGGCGCTCGCCGTGCTATTGCGCTGCCAGCAGGGCAAGATTGATCAGCTGTGGGTGGCGGAGGACACCACCGGGATCGGCGCCGGTGCCGGCGACCGTGCCGCGCTACTGGGCTCAGAGCTGTGGCGCGACGTCATGGACGTGCTGCGCGAAAACATCCCTTCCGTGGCGGCCGGCACCGCGCGCTTTCACATGAACAACTACGCCGTATCTGCGGACACGGCCGGCCTCGGCATCGGCGAGACCTCTGCCGCGGAGACATTCACCCTGCCGCCAGCCCTTTAGCCATCCATTGCGGCAGTGTACACCCAACTAGCAATTGCTGGCAATTGCTACCTTTTCCTGAACCGTAGATACCCGGTAGCATAATACGCCTCAGTGCGGTATGGCATGGCTATCCCTGGTGTTTTGCAAGCATAACCACATCGACAGCATAGCACCGCAACCAGCCAACACCCGCCTCGCCATCTGCACCGGCATCGCTTTCCTCTGGTTGCAGTATGCGCTACGCATACCCACATAGTCCTGTTTGCAGGTGTCCTGGGCACAGCTCCCATACTAATAAAGCGCCTCGTAGCATCGCTGGGCGAATCGCCTTCCGGGCTGTAGGCTCAAGGACTTGCATCTTGGCATCCACCCCTACCTACATTCCTTGATGCATCCGACTCTTGTCTACATAACTCGAGTCAACGGCGATGGTGGGTGCAATGCTTGCCCAGATTGAGCGTCACAGACTGCTTCCCGTATTCCATTCTCCACACGGCTAATCTGTGACAAACGACATCTGTGGCCGGCTCTATTCGAACAAAACACAGACCTCAGATCGCAGAGGATACCGCTTCTCCTCGCCAATGCAGCGCCCCGCCGGATGGGCCGCCGCACCCGCCAGGCAGCCAAGATTGCTCAAGATTGGAAACATACCGGACGGGTCCAGGATGCCAAATCTTCGACAACAAATCTGTGTCGGAAGCTGGAAATACAGCCCAGTAAACGAGATTGCTTCATGGCTATGTTACAACGGTGTAAACTACAATACGCTGACAAAATACATATTGACGCAGGCGCTGTGGAGTACCCTCGCCTTCTTCTCATGGGGACTAGTACAGGAGAGGGATGGGGGAATCTTGATACACACCGGTGCATTTACGTGGTGGCCGTGGTGGCTGTCGCCAGCTGTCCTATCGGCGAAGACGGCTATGGGGGGGGGGGGGGGGGGGGGGGGGGGGGGAGGAGAGGGGGAGGGGGGGGGGGTACATGTTTATTTATCACCAATGAAATGATACAAGTAGTGATACAACAACTGGCTGCCAATGCTCAGCGGGTCCCTTTGAGTGCGTCCCCCGGAGCGTGGACGCAGTCTTCCTCATCACATCGAGGCGGCCGGCACGCCTGCCTTGCGCCTGTTCTCCTCCAGCACAAGCTGGTTGGAGATCTCGTTCAGCATGTGGGCGGTCATGCTCTGCGCATGTACAAGCAGCCGTTTCATTCCTCCTGCATTCAACGTTTCCGGTACCGTGGTGGTGCACAGGGTCACGTGGTGGTGCACCGGGTCACAGTTGAGGAAAGAGGGCAGCTCTTACGTCCAGATCGTATTTGGGCGACCAGCCCCAGTCTGCCCGCGCAGGGCTGTCGTCGATGGAGCACGGCCAGCTCTTGGCGATGTCGTTGCGAAAGTCCGGGGAGTACCGCATTTCAAACCCGGGGATATACTTACGGATGGACGCCGCCAGCTCGGCGGGTGTGAAGGACATTGAGGTCACATTGTAGGTTGTCTGTGCGAGCATTTACGGATTCAGAGGCGGGTTCAGGCACACAGAGGGGGCAGGGCCATAGCATGGAAGCTGGGGCGCTCGCCACAGCCACAAGTGGATTGCATGCACGGTTGGCCCACCTGAGACAACGCCTCCTGCGGCGCCGTCATGAGCTGAAATGTACCCTCCAGGCAGTCGGGCATGTACATCATTGGCAGCGCTGCGTTTTCATCCTGCAAGGTTTGGTGTGACAACACCGCACGGCCGTCATTCCACACCCACCCAGTGCAACACGAATGTACCCCTCTCCCCCAAAAGCCCAACCCCTGCCTTGTCTCATTCCCTGGGTGCGTTTCCACCTTGGCCCATTGCACGCACCAGAAAGCACTCGTATCGGCCGTGCTTGAGGGCGGCGTGAAAGATGTCCACCGCATAGTCGGTCGTGCCTCCGCCCTGCAACGGCAGCACACCATCAGCGTGTACACCCCCAGTGTATTTAGCATTTCCCCCAGCTAGCCTATCACCAGTTGCGGCAACCGCGGGCGCCTTACCGGCATGCTCTTGCCGGACACAATGCCGGGATAGCGCAGCGAGCGGTAGTCCACCCCCAGCTTTTCTGTGTAATACGTGCCCAGGAGCTCCTGATGCACCTGGTGGGACCACAAATGGAGCGAGGGCATGAGGGGTTCCGTCAGCAATCCTGACACACAGGGTCGCAACTCCCAGATCTGGCCTTGTCAAGTGGCAGGAGGGCGAGCGGCGCAGTCCGACCTTCGTGATGCCGTACATGGTTCGTGGCTCCTTAATGGTGGAGTCCGGGGTGGCATGCCTGGGCGTGCTGGGCCCAAAGACCGCAATGGTGCTAGGAGAGTAGATCTGGAAGTTGTGCGTCGCCGCCAGGTCCAGCAGATTCTGCACAAAGGGGACGTGGCATCGGCGTGACATGCTGAAACACAGCGGGGGCGTGCCTAATGTATTATAGCGCATGCTGCATGGGCTTGGCAGAGCTTTTGGAGGGACTGCTGACCTGAATGCCGGCGGTGTTGACTCGGAGCGCCAGCTGTGGGTTCCGCTCACCGACCGCTTTGACATAGCACAGGAAGCCGTTTTCAGACAGCGTCCCTTGCAGTCTACCTTGAATTCGATAGCGGAGCGAGAATAAAGGGGGCGGAGGGTCCCCGGAACCAGTCTTCTAGGCATGCATGCCTGGGGAGGGGGGGGGGGGGGTGGGGGGGGGGGGGGGGGGGCGGGGGGGGCACCGGATAGCAGCGTGGCGAGGTGCACCACCGCAGAGACGCCATTCTCGAGTATGATGCGCGCCAAGTTGTCCTTGTCCTGGACGTCGCAGTAGACAAAGGATCCGTCCTCGATAAGCTGACGGTTCATGCGCACATCGCTGGCGATGACCTGCTCGCGGCCAAACCTGCACGCCGACGGAACGGCGCTTCGAATTCAAACGAGGAGGATGGGCAAGTAGAGCAGTCGCTAACAATACAACGACGTCAACATGTCTGCGACTTCGCTATCTGAATCTGGATGCCGCGACCTGGGGAGATAAGACTTAGATGTGAGTGGCCCTGAGAGTCAGGGAGGTGCGTGGTGCTCCCACAAGAGGGGAAGAAGAGTGTGCCGGTCCCTCGCGGCGAGAACTTCGTTGAAATAGTCAGCGGAGACTCCAAAGAGCCGCGCAGCAGGTTTTCTCGCGTGGCGCTTTCATATAACGAGGACGCGGTATCTTGTCGAGGCTGAGCGCTCAATGATAGGCTATAGTCGATAGGGCCGTTCAGTCGGCGAGTCGGCCAGTGAGGCGACCAAACATAGTACTCGCTCTTTATTCAAGGGGCGCGGTTTTCGACAGCCTCTGCCGGCTGGCGCTCACAGGACGGCGAATACCTCTCTCTTAGGAAGGGCACAAACTCGGAGCCGACCTGGCCAGATGCACCAGTGACCAGTATTTTCGGCGCTGAGGTCGGCATCCCGGTGGTCCCGGTGCGCAGGTAGCCTCCGAGCTGCGGCGGAGCGGAGCTCGACGCGGTGGAGTGGAAGCCGGCGGTGGCCGAGGGCGCGGTTGCGGCGACAACGGCCGGCGCGGCTAGCGCCGGCGCCGACGCCAGGTACGACCCGCGCATCACCAGCTTGCCAAGGAGGTCTTTGGCCATGCTTTGACGAAACATGTTTCGTGTCGGCAGAGCCTTATCGATGGATGGGGAGCGTCGGGTGCGGAGTACTCGGAAGGGGCGCGCGCCTGGGCCTTTCGGGACAAGCGCTGTGCTGCGCTATGGCCACGGCGGAATCTTGAACAACGCTCCAGGAGTAGCTGCGGTCAACGGTCTCAGATATTGATATTGGGGTCAATCGAAGGTGTGGCTTGGTGTGGGGATGGCGGCTCCGCCTGGCGACAGACGCGTCAGTGTCGAGTCGAGAGCCAGGTGGGCTGGCTCCGGCGCTGTGCGGGGTCAAGAGTCTGATGCTGCCAGGCGCGCGCTGACGTATGGTGCTCAAACACGCTGCGTCACGTGGGTGCATACGTTTCTGGATGTCCGCGTAATAAGATTCGAACTGCCGTAAGGAGTAAATATGCACGACGTTAGAGATGAAAATTTACACCGATATAGTAACGAAGTTATATGAACCGGTCGGTTGACTAAAACAAAAATGAATTAGTTATTAGGGAAGGCACCCCGCGCCAGGGCAGGCAGGATTAGTAAAATATCACGGCCATATCTACTAAGATCATTACTTCATACAGTATTTTAAAACATGACTGCAAGTTGCATGGAAGTGGGCAGCTGATATTTTAAATACTAGTAATATACCGCATCCTTTTCTGGTCATTTTCTGATTTCAAGTTGAGTCTGGTTTTGCCAAAAAGGTCGCGCAGGCTTTTTTACACCGTCAAGAGCCGAAATTGGCAGGATGGTTTAGCGAAAGCGTGGAGGGAAAACGGAGTCAACGGGGGGGCGCTGCGTGGAACGCAGCGAAAACTGGAAGATGGCAGGCTCAGCTGTTATGGCTGCTTTTATGTCTACTCGTGCTGCACCCAGAAAAGGGCGCAACGACAGGTGCCTAGTTCCCGTACCACTGAGCAGCAGCCACTTGCAGCTGAAAAGCGGTTAGGTCAGGGGAGGAAACCCCATAAACTAGTTTAGATCATTTCAAGTTGAGTCTGGTTTTGCCAGTCATGAGCGAACGGAGAGAGCGGTGGAGTGACGGAGAAGGGGTAGCGCCAGGTCATGAAGGAGGCACCGGGAAGGCCACCGTTGCGGAGTCTTGTTGGACTTGGAAGTGGCGGAGGCGGGCGATGTGGCCAAAGAAGAACCATGCGCCAAGTGAAGGAAGAACGTTGGGATCGATGTAGTCCAGAACGACGTCGGAGTTAAGGGCCCAGCCGCCTTGGTAGCGAATGTGGGACAATGGGAATCCGATGGCGCTGGCTGCAGACGTTGCTCCCTTGCGAAGGCTGTGTGAGGTCCAGGAAGTGCCGGCGGGAGGAGCAGCACCGACAGCAAGACGGACGGTTGTAAACAGCCAGTCCGACATTGTAGCGGCAGTCCAAGGTTTTGACTACTCGCTCGGGTTGACCGCCCAGAAGTTAGTTTCAGCCAAGGCAACAGTAACCATGGGGGGCAGACTGTATTGTGTCGATGAAGTGGTGCAGGAGACGTGCAACTCGGGGGTGCTCTAACACCGGAAGGAGAAGTACGCGCAGGTCGTCGGGTCCCCGTCGGCCAGCGCGGCCTTTGTCGTGGTACACCTGCAGGGTAATGTTGTAATCGTCGACATGCACATCCCGCACTCGGCAAGAGACGCCAGTAAGTCCTCTGGCAAAGAACAACTTGGCAACCGAGGCCACGAGGGCTCGGAAGTCGTGTTGGTACTCTGGGGTGGGAGCAGACACAATCAGCTTGGCCTTTGTGACGAAGCGGTAAGCTACATCAGCAGGCAGCGGAACTCGCAAAGGGGCGGCTTCCAGACGGCGTTGCCGCAGAATCAGCCCACGCGTTGCCGAAGTGAGGTGTAGGCTGTCCTTGGCGATTGGGTCGAGGTTGTGCACCTCGAAGAACGTGTTGATTGCAGACATGTAGGGTTGCAGTGACTTAGCTCCAATGTGCCCCCGCTCACCAATCCAAACAACGTACCGGACGACAGTAGCAGTGGTCGCCTCCAGCGGGCTGATGTTCTCGGAGTCGTGGCAGAACTCCGCGAACTGAGACAGTATGCCAGCGTAGCTCTTGAGTGTCTGAGCGGTGAGGGAGCTGGAGAGCAGGTCGAGTGTCCGTTGTCCTAGCTCGTATGAGCCGAAAGCATCCTGCAGTCGAGATCGCAGTGAAGCAGCCCAGGGAGCAACAGCTTCGGGCTCGTCAATTACGTAAGTGCGTCGTTTTACCGACAGAGTTCCAGAGGTGCGACTACTGTTTGCAAAGTACTCGGCAGCAGCGGTTAGTTTCCCGGCGGTTGGCCGGTAGTTGTTGGACGGGTTTGCAGTGGCATTAGTACGGGTTTGCGGGGCTAGGTTCAGGTAGGAGGGCCGCCCCGCACGCCCTTCGCGTTCGTAGCGCCTGTCACGCGCGTAACGTACACGCGCGAAGCTTGGTCGTTGCGAACCAGTTGTGACACGCAGTGTAACAACCGACGGACGCAGTGATGGAATGGTACGGGAGGCGGTTGGTTGAGCCGCCATGTGCAGGTGTGCGGATGGTTGAGCCGCACTCGGTTGTAGCTTTAAGAAGTGCAGCACCGAGGAAGGTTTAAATGAAGTCTGTAAGGTGGCAGGGGGGTCATGTCCTGACACATGGCGCTCATCCCGCCGTTGAGGTGTAAGGGTGCGCTTTGCGGCGGTCACCGAAAGGAGGCCTCGCAATAAAGCTCCAACAGCTCCGACGAAAGGCGCCCCACACCGTCACTCGTGCTCACCTTCGCGGCCACGCCCGCGTCCACCGCCACGTCCTCGTCCACGTCCGCGACCTGCGGCTGCTGCCGCCACCCGAGCAGTAGCGGTTGCTTTGGCGCTGCTGGCCACAGTCGCCTCGAAGACGCGACGCTCGTAGTCCCTCCTGAGGTCCCCGAAAATCGCGGAACCCAGATGCTCGGAAGCAGGATGAAAGTGCAGAGCTCGCAGCACGTCCATAACACCTTGGTCACTGTGAACACGCTTGACCTCATTAAGCCTCCGTAGGAAGGCCAAACGAAAGCGAAACGGCTTGTCGATGGCTTCGGCGAGGTTCCGAGCTCTCGCGAAGTAGGGGGTGAAGTCCTGATTTGCAGCAGGGACGTAAGGCAACAGCTCGTCGAGA
The DNA here is from genome assembly GCA_006384855.1 of Tetraselmis striata. NCBI lineage: Eukaryota > Viridiplantae > Chlorophyta > Chlorodendrophyceae > Chlorodendrales > Chlorodendraceae > Tetraselmis > Tetraselmis striata. The sequence continues at coordinate 133,366 of VCJN01001100.1, read as the reverse complement.
GCCACGAAAAGTGCGGCCATGTGGGCGCCGAAACACGACATCCATAGATACTCCTCTTGGGCCGGCAGACGCCGGTCATCCTGCTTGAGGTACTCGTTCGTTAGGTCGGTACTCAGGGGGAAGAGTCCAGGTTCTCGGCTGACCGGTAGAACGGCCTCGTAACCAGACTCTGCTCTATGCAATAGTTCTGGCACCGCGAGGTAGTCATCCTCGTCACTCACGGATTTTGCTCCGACACGGCCGCTCTGGGCTAGCTCTAGCAAGTCGGGGCGCTCTGCGGCTCCCCCGTTGCCTGTCGGCTGTCCCGCGATGCGCTGCCCGGAACCGGAACCATGTGCTCCTTCTCCATCAACAACGCGCTCACGAGCCGTCAATCGGGCCAACGTTGTGGCAAGCTCGCGCAGTAATGTAGACTGGGCCTTCACGTATGCGTGCAGCGACTCGAGCGTCGGCTCAACAACGGGTCCTTCTCCATCTGGCATGGTAACGCACGGGCGTACGGATGAGAATATCATACACGGGTGGTGAGCCGGGTGTGGTCTTGAACAACCTGGGGTGACCTTGCTCGCAACATGATACGAGACAGTTTTAACATCGCTGCGTGGAACGCAGCGAAAACTGGAAGGTGACAGGCTCATCTGGTATGGCTGCTTTTATGTCTACTCGTGCTGCACCCAGAAAAGGGCGCAACGACAGGTGCCTAGTTCCCGTACCACTGAGCAGCACTTGTAGCTGAAAAGCGGTTAGGTCAAGCGAGGAAACCCCATAAACTAGTTTAGATCATATCGCCTCCTGGAGCTAGCTCATGCAGTAATAATTACATGAGCTAGCTGCGGAAGGCGATATCAGAAAATCACCAGAAAAGGACAATCGGAAAGGTCCTCTTCAGCAACTGCGAGGTGGAAGCAATAGCAGGAGAAGATGCAAAATGGGCACGAGCCCACGCATCGGACTTGGCCATCTGCACACCGGCGGAGAGAATGCTGCCCAGAGTACCATGCACGCAAGCAGAGACCCGCTGCAACAGCCCCTGCCGTGTGCGCGACAAGTGACGGCGGAACTCAGCAGGTTGGCTAGCGACAAAGTTCCGAAGTGCCTGAACGGACTGACCACGAAGGAAGCATGAGGTCGGGGCGGAAGGACCGCCAGGGTAGTTGCGCACAGCCAACAACACCGCGAAGATGTAAATCACGGTCAAAGCGGACTTCCCGAGACGGCCGCGGTCCTCAACCAAAAAAGAGTAGTACCGGTGAACACCCTGCACTAGGGCGGAAGACGCCCGGTCCGCTGCCAACTTACCATGCTCCGCCTCGGTCGCCGCAATCCCCGGGGTGCACTAGCGGGGGTTGTTGCTCCAAGTGGGGGGTCGTGGAGGACACGCACGCGATGAAGGCGATCATGTAATCGCACGCCCCTCCCCCCCCACCCCCACCCCGCCAGCGTCAAGTCCGACGGCCGCGAGCGTTCGGCGGACGCGGGGCTGTCCAATGTCGCTACTACTGTACTACGATTGATCCATGCGGCTCTCTGGATTCCACACTCATGCAACGGGTCTACTGATATTAATTAGTCGCTACGAGGTGAATCTGCGAGTCTGTCCGTGTGTCTGTCTGTATGTTGCCGACTTTCGGAACGGTTTCGCATAGATTATTAGATATATCGAAAATGTATCCGTTGTAGCTTCCGTGATAATTCCGCGCAGACCAAAATAGCCGTCGCGCTTACCGCCTGTACCTGTTGCTTAATTACTACCTGTACCGGTACGGATATCGGTCGACAGCCGCCCGGCCGCCACCGGTCGGGCCGGTCGTCGCCGTTCGTCAGGTCTACGCGGCGGGCGGGCTTGGCGCGAAGCGCCGAGCCCGACACGTGGACCGGATCCGGACGCCGGACGCCGTCGTTCGTCCGTCGCCGGACGCCGGACGACCGTCGCCCGTCCGCCTCGCCGCCCGTCCGTCGACGGACGCCGGGCCGTGGGTCGCCGGGTCGGCACACGCGGGGCTGTACAATTTAGCTACTACTATGATTGATCCTTCCGGCTCTCAAGATTCCACACTCATGCAACGGGTCTACTTGTATATAGACTGCGAGTTCTTTGCTGCTGTGCTGCTGCTGTTGTACTGACGATTAGGTCCTTGATGCTGAGTACAGGGGAACGAATAATAATCCTTGTATGGAGATACTCGCATGATTCATCCTATCTTACCATATTAATTACGACGAGGTGAGTCTGCGAGTTTGTCTGTCTGGGAGTATGTTTGTCTGTCTGTATGTCGCCGACTTTCGGAACGGTTTCGCATAGATTACTAGATGTCTCGAAAATGTGTCCGTTATAGATTCCGTCATAATTGCGCGCAGGCCAAAATAACTGTCGCGCTTACTTGCTTACTACATGTACTGGTACGGGTACCGGTCGGCCAGCCCCCCGGCCGCCCGGCCGCCGCCGGTCGGGCCGATTGTCGCCGTTTGTCAAATCATGGGGCGGGCATGGAGGGAATCGCCGAGTCCGCCGCGTGGACCGGACCCGGACGCCGGACGCCGTCGTTCGTCCGTCGTCGGACGTCGGACGACGTCGCCCGTTCCCCTCGCCGCCCGTCCGTCGACAGACGCCGGGCCCCGGGTCTGCGGGTCGGCGGACACGGGGTTCTATAATGTATACCGACTACAACGATTCATCCTTTCGGCTCTCTGAATTCCACACTCCCCCTGCAACGGGTCTTCCACTAGTGATATTAAATCCTTAAACTAGAGTGCCGCATATAAAATAATAAAGTGTCTTCGGGGTGTTCTTACATAACGAATACTACACGAACTAGATACGTTGTATACCTAGCAATATTCGGGATTTTTTCCCAGAAACGAACATAACTTGCCCGTCCGCTGACCTCCGACCCATTCGGACCTGACCCGTCCCGGGGCTTCGTGGACCCTATTGAGACGGGGCCGGCTGGCCCTAAGGAGCCCGGAAATGGACTCCTCGCGGTCGAAAACATGCAGATGGGCGGCGGCGGGGCGGGCGGTGAACAAATCGGACCAGCCGACCAGCTCTCTCCGTGCCGGCCGCAGCTACCGCCCGTTTGACCAGGTCAACCCCTTGGCGCACACGCCCCGCTACCTTGTGCGACCGTGCCAGTGTTCGTGTCCCTGTCAGTGTCGTGCCGTTTCAAACCGTGCTGGCTCACTCCAATATGTTGGGTGCTCACTGGATGTTTGCAGCGTGGACAGAGCATACCGGAGGGTGTCATTGTAATGAAGAGAGAAAACAGCACTTGTAGCTAGGCAGAGGCACAAAGAAAAGCCGAAGACACTGCCTCCCAGCCACGCGTAACATCCTTTCGTGGGTGCCATGTCCCTTTGCGTGGCTTCGTCTTGATTGGTTGCTGCTCCGCCGCTGGGGAGTGCTCCTACTCATTGGAGGGCTCATCGGGGCCATTGGGTTGGGGATTAGCCCCGCTGTCCTGCTTTTTCGGGAGCTCCACCGCCAGGTCCACCACAACGTGTTGGTGCAGCCGGTTGTCCTTCGCGAACTGCCTCACCCTCTCGGCATGGGATTTGGAAATGCGGATGGTGTTGCACGCTCTGTCGGCCGCTGGTTGTGTGGCTCCGCGGCCGCGTTTCCGCTGGCCGCTCGGAGGCGTATCGCCATTATTCGGTGGATGCTGCCCGCCATCCGCCGCCATTGGGACCCCTCTTGCCCTGTCTCCGACTCGCCGCCATCGAAAACCTGCCGAGACCACCCCGCCACGCAGCTGCCGTCGGCACCGTCAAAGCTCACCCCTTCCATGGGTAGGCACTTGTGTGGGAAGGGTGGGAGTCAGGTCGTTGACTGGGTCGGGTGGAGTTGTGCTGCGGGCGGCAATGGTTGTTTACATGCGGGTGACCGCCTCACTACCGCCGCAATGCCGCACACCGCCACCCACCCCGCGACATCATGTATTCTTTCTAGGGCTTTCTCACTTTCTGAGGCCCATCGGGGGTAACCCGACGAGGCTCGGAGGCCCCGCTTGGTCACCCGCCTTGCTGTGGGCGCTTGGGCAGGCGGGGTTGCCGTGAGGACAAGGTCTTAATGAAGTGAAGCGCCTAACTACGCTTGTCGGGCGGGTAGCCGTGTTAAGCCGTTATATATCATGCACTTTGGTTTGAAGATAACAGCTTTGCCGCTCAAAGAAAAGGAGGCTACTAAGCTATTATCCATGTACATGGTTCATCGATTTCGTACATGAATCGTTGCAGTACCTGATACTGCTTATATAGACCGAACAAAAAGGGACGATAAGTAGGGAACTCGTATGACGAATAAGTCGTACATGTATATAGTTACATGAGCTAGCTGAGGCGATCAGGAAACTAGCCGAAAAGGCAGTAGGAAACGTCCACTACAACAATTGCGCGGTGGAAGCGGCACCAGAAGAGGGTGCGGAATGAGCACGGGCAGACGCATGGGACTTGGCCGTCTGCACTCCGGCAGAGAGAATGCCGCCCAAGGTACCATGCACGCAAGTAGAGACTCGCTGCAACAACCCCCGCCGTGTGCGCAATGACAGGTGATGGCGGAACTCAGCGGGCTGGCTGGCAACAAAGTTCCGAAGAGCATGGACGGACCGATCACGAAGGAATCATGAAGTCGTACAGATATCAATACTAGGCTCCGAGTCGTGATGTGTATATGACGGATATCGTACGAGGAAGGGCAACGGATAAATTATGGGACGTAAATTATTACTTGTAGTAAACTCGTACATCGTCATCTAAATGGACTACTGACATCGTATACGAGTAGGGGTAAAGTACCATTACGATTACGGGTTCGAATGAGGCAATGGTCTACGGGCTACGCCAAACCTGCTACAGGTAATCCTTATACGACTGCAGTTGGCTCAAGCAGAGGTCAATCAGTGCTGGGGCGGCTTCGGCAGATGCCCCGGGGCGAACTTTTGCTTTTAGGCCTGGAAGATTTTATCCGTTGTCTTTGGTGGCGATTTTGCTCGGAAAAAGGGGGGGGGGGTCTTCCTTTTCCGGAAAAAAAAACTTATAGTCTAATAGTACTTTGAACAGTACTCGTCGATGCCCCCGATGTCGTAGGCGACAGCACCGGCGCAGCTAACTCGATGCCGGTACGGTACAGTAACGGCTGATGGGGAGAAAACCGCCGCGATCCATCCTCTAAGCTCTGTTTATGGGGTTTCAAGAACTAGTCAACTGTCCTAGTGCGACCCGTACAGTCTGTTTCGGGTTTCAAACGGTTTTTACCGGTACCCTGCGGGCTGCCTTTTATATATCGCCCGCGAGCCTTGCGCCGGGCCTGGGCGGGGAGCTACGTAGGACAGCCACCAACATGCCGTCTGCCATCTTCCCACTCGTTGCCTTCCATCCATATATCCGATATCACTCCACTCTATCCCACCACCACGAGCACCCGCCGCCCACACCAGGCAGCACCACTATGTCCCTCCTGGCGTCACTGGCGGCGTGCGTCAGCATTTCCGTTGACGGCAGGACCGCAGTGCGGAACGTATGAATAAAGCTAGGCGCTCAGGAATGGGGCGACAAGAACTCTACGGACCTGCTGAATGAGGGAATCGAGGCCCACGCCCCCGACTACCACCCCCTGCATGCTGACACCGATATCAAGATGGTGTGCCTCGCCGGCACCCGGCACGACCGTGGGCTTTCGCAAGACTGCACAGCGTTCCTGCTAGAGGCAGTCACATACACCTTGGCGTTCCTTGAGACGAGAACGGTTACGATTAAGTTCGATTGCCAGCGCCCCGCTAGCTCTCGGCCAGCACTACACAACCCGTTCGTGATGATGATGATGCCCACCGCCGCGCCGAACCCTGAGAGTCATCGCCGCCTCCCTACTCACAAAGTGCATAGCGGCGCCCCGTTGTCTGCTAAAAACCAGCACTACAACTCCCTGATAGATTGGCTAGAGTTAGAGGGCGTCGGTTGGTCGGCGGACATGGCTAAATCGGTCGGCTTCGACTTCGTCTTCGCCCTCCATCGCGCCTTGTTCCCTCTCAGCTCTCGTTCCAAGACTGGCGTTGTATCTGGGGTATGGGAGCAGCTCTGCAAAGGGCCAGCCCCGCCGGACAAACGGTTCGCGCAGTTCTTCGGGAAGAAGAAACTCGGACATAAGGCAGATCGGCCAAACGTTCCGAAGTCGTTGGAGTACCTCAGTACCGCGCTGTCCGGCAACGGTAATTGGGTCCAAAAGGGCAACTGGCCGAGCATCATCGCGTTGCTAAAAGCCCTGGAGCTCTCGCTATTTCGGTATGAGGAGCGGCTCGGCAAGCAGCGCGACTATGACCTCAAGTCAAAACTGATGGAGGAGCCGTTGCGGTCGGCCGAGACGGCGTCGCATGTGGAGACCATCGAGGCGCTGAAAGCGCTCGCCACCAACCGCGATTTCCCAACCGACATGCGGTCGCTTAGCCACCGGCTGCTGGACAACCCCGTCTATATGACCATCGACGTGACGGATGTCACCAGCGGCTTTGACAAGTACCGACGGTGAGCGGCGCCGGGCTGCTCCTCCCGTGTGTTGCTCCTCAATCGCGGCATGCGACCCCGCCATGCTAACTCGTTGTTTTGCAATGTGCAGGTACCGGTTCATGAAGAACCTTGAGCAGGGTCTCAGCACTCCGTTTCAGCTATTCACCGGAAAACGTGGTGGCGGCCGTGTTGGCGAGACTGTGGCTGTCATCTGGAGGATCCCCCGCAACACGCAAGCGCGAGACGAAGACATTGCCTTCCAGCTCCAACAAGAGTGCTCAATAACATCACCAGATACCACACCAGGCTGAGGAAGGCGCTATTCGTGGCGCATGTTGTCAACCCCACCTTCATCAAGACCAAGGCAGCAGCTCAGGCTATCTACGAGTACATCACCAGTGACCGGCTGCCAAAACAGCGAGCGGCTGGACATGACCACGCCATTCTCATGTCGGAGTTGGCACTGTCTTGCCAGGACTTTGATATCATCGCCGACCTGCGTGAGCTGAATGGGAGGCCAGCATCCGACCTATTTGACCCCTTTTGGGATGCCCTGGCCGAGTTGATGGCTGAGCACTCTCGTATGCATGATAGACGTTGGGGTAGGAGCCCCTCCCGCACCCCCTGACTCCGTCTGCCCCCTCTGCCCTGCTGGTGACTAACTATGTAGCTATGGGCTTGGGCAGGTGATGTGTCGTATCTCGCTGCTGCATTCTCCACACGTGACCTGGTGGAACAGGTTGTGGACAAGCTGAAGGAGAAGCACCATCCACAGACGCTGCTGGAGGCAGGCGACCATATCCCAAGCATAAGCTGGGTGCAGTACCAGTTTGCCCCTAAGCACCCCAGCTACCGTGCTTCTCTGCAATACACAGGTGTGCTGCCCTCTGTCTGCCCCTCCACCTGCCCTTGCTGTGGTTGCATGTACTCACACTGGGTGTTGATGTGCTGCTCCCCCCCTGCAGCGAGAGTGCCAGTCAAGTGGAAGGTGCAAGTACGCGCTATGCGCGCCTACCATGCAGACGCAAAAAATGTAGCGGCTCTCTTTAAATATATCAGGAAGGCTGCAGAGCTTTATGCTAACATCATTGCAGAACACACTGATCACGACTGCCTCCCTGAGGAGGTAGTCTTCTACTCTGTGGACGACAAATCCAAGGTAGTGCTCCTGTCTTTGTTGCTGCCGTGTTTATTCCTACTTGCTGCTGCTGTGGCAGTGACGTTTATGTGTGATATTGCTATCTGTAGGTCAATGCGAGCCAAACCTGCCCAGAACATTTGGCGGTGTGGCCCGCAAGGGCATCATGCCTGCTGACGTGACCAATGTAGCTGGCGACCATGACTTCCACAAGGTGTCATTGACACCAAGCGTGGCTCTTGAGGTGGTCATCAAGCCTCATGAGGGGGAAGGCGATGGCCTCTAGAGCTTCTACAGAGGTGTGCTGCTGCCCATGCCCGCTGCTGGTGCTGCCATGCTGCTGAAGATTAATATACTGACTGTGTCTTTGTGTTGCTGTTGCCCTCTACAGGGCAATGCCATGTTGTGCTCAAGGACTCTGTCTTCCAGCCCTCCACTCCGCCACGGCACGCAGCTGAGCTGATGAGCATCGCGAGGAGCTGCTCCATGCGTGGTGACATCACGCGCGGCACGCCGGGTGTCGCCTTCATCATGTCCGATGGGGGGCCTGACCACAACGTCAGCTTCTACACCGTCATTGCCTCGTGGCTGGCACTGTTCATGGAGCTGGAGATGGATGTGCTCACCATTTCCAGGACAACTCCTACCCAGAGTTACATGAACCGTGCTGAATGCTGCATGAGTGAGCTAAACAAGGGTTTGCAGAACAACGCGCTCGCCAGGGTGCGTGTGGACGACGACTTCGAGAAGGCCTTCGCCAGATGCAACTCTATGACCGCCATCCGAGCTGCAGCTGCAAAGGCCCTCAACAAGGAGCTGCAGGCGGAGGCAGACGACGAGCCGATGCCGCCCCTCGCCGAGGACAGCGACAGCGATGAAGATAGAGGAGGCATGTGATAGCTCCAGCAGCAGCGAGGCGGGCACAAACATGCAGGCAGATGACAGCTCCGGCAGTGCTGCGGTGGAGTCTGAGGCGGAGGAGGGGGATGGCAGCTCCGGCAGCAGCGAGGAGGAGCCTGGTGGCGAGGAGGCGGCCGCTGCTGGCGAAGCTGTTGATGCCACCCCACTGCTTGTTGGCGAGGAGCTGCCCGCTGCCCCCGCCTTCCAAGCTAGAGAGGGGCCACTGGTTGATTACTCCATCTCCAGCAGTGAGACCGGCAGCGACATGTCCGTCACCGCGGAGGAGGACCAGGTGGTGGAGAGCCTTGCTGCGCTGAAGGCGGGCCCCGCCCGCCGCCGCCGCCACGCAGCCACCGCCCTCAACTCCCACCATATCCACCTTCCAGAAAAGTTATGAGGCCAGTGTTGCCCCTGTCATATCCACAATTGACGGCATATTCCAGCGTCTTATGTGGGCTCGCCAGCGCATTCAGACACACACTCCTGCAGACAGCCAGTCTATGCAGGCACTCCTCAAGCGTCTTCAGGATATCGACCCAACTCTAGAATCCCTGAAGCTGGACTCCAGCTCAATCAATAAGCATCCTGAGCTGCGCCGCGTCATTGACAATCACACCATTGGGGGGGCCTACATGAGGCAGTACTTCAAGCAGCCCCTGGTGGACGACTGCCAGTGCAAGGCGTGCCAGCTTGGCCTGTGGGGCGTACTGCGCTTGCCAGCCGCAGCATGTGCCGACATCGTCAACCACAAGCAAGGTACCCATGCCTATCCCTGAGGTGACCAGTGACAGCATCAAGGATGAGGTACATTACATGCCATTCGAGGAGGCAGTCCATCACGAGTACACCACAGCACACCAGCCAACCTTCATTCAGCGCCAGCAGCAGAAGGGACTGATATGTGTTGGGGACGGCATGCAGCTGACTGCTCAGAAGGAGGACATGGCCACCACGGAGCTGGCGCCCAACCTGCTCAAAGGCAAGTATGTCAGGGGTGTGGTTACCTGCAAGGACTGCATGAGACCCCGCTGCATGTACTCCTTAACGCACCCACGGAACATGGAGCCAGCAGCCACTGTGGTGGATGGGAAGAAGGTGCAGCCCAGCGTGACGGAGAAGGCGGAGTGCAAGCAATATGCCCTGCAGAACTTCCATGCAGCTGCTGAGCACAATAGCTTCTTGTCCGGCATGCAACCTTTTGATGACAACCATCCGCTGCATGGAGTGTTGGTGACACGCAGCAACATCACATGTGGATCTCTTGTAGAGTTTGAGTACTACTCTACGCAGACCAAGAGGGCCACCTGGTTTGATGCCAATACATGTGCCTGGTGCGCTGGTGTGCATGGGGAGGGTACCATTAGTCAGATTTTACAGGATTTGTGGCACACTGTGCTGCCCATGTGTGAGTACTGCAAGTCCCAGGGTGCCAAGCCATTGGTGAGGGCGCAGAGGCGCATGGCAGCTGAGCGAGAGGAGGCTTCTCGGAAGCGTGCGGCCCGTGCTGACAAGCAGCGCCAGGACAAGGAGCAAGCAGAGCAGCCGGCGGAGGAGGCAGCCCAGCCTCAGCAGCAGCCAAGGCAGCCTCGCAATGCCAGGTCTAGCAGAGGCAGGAAGCCACGGACTGCCAACCAGCCAGTGACTAGGAGGCGCAGTACACGGCAGTATGCAACTGGCATTTAGATGTGTTCATCACGTGTTGCACGTACAATGAATAGCATGGTAGGCTATCTCATACAGTCGGGCGGGTCTGGGGTTGACAATGTAAACAACATTGTCATTTATTACATTCATCTATGTGCCATATTCATCTATGAGCCGTGGTCTTCTATGCATCCTGTTGCATCTGTATTAACGGCATGTTTGCTGTCCCAGCCTTGTCTACAGTACTGCACAAAGTACTGTCACAGTCCCCCCTTCTTTCACCTGAAGGTGGGGGTGCCCAATACCCATAAAAGTTCACCTATACCGTGTTTTTAGTTACCCTGGTTGTTCTTGCGTGCTTACAAGGCACAAACATGATGTTTCCTTGTTATTTGCTTCATGGCAGTACTTTAGCAGCACTGCAAAGGAAAGAAGTATTTCCAAAGGGGGGGGGGGCCCAAAAAAGGGGGGGGGCACCAAAGACAACGGATAAAATTTTCCAGGCCTTACTACGGGTATAGAAACTATGGGAAAAATAAATACTTTGCTTGGTGATACCCAAAAAAATGATGAAATCACGTGTATGATTTGCAAACGGGTAAAGTAGTCCGGACGCTGGCTGGCTGGCTGGCAGGTAGGCAGGCAGACAAGCACTCCTACTGTAATTATCGTACAGAAATCGCTATAGTACTGGATACTTATCGACGGAATTCCATGCGGGTCGACCATGTGCATTTCAGGTTTAGCCGCTCAAAATTCCAGTACTTCATAAAACGCATGTCGCACCGGTGTCGGATTTCGGGCGCTCAACACAACGGGATAAGGCCTCTACGATTTAAGGCCCGATAACATGTTTTAAGGCCCGAAATCCGGGAAAACGGGGGGGGGGGGGGGGGGGCGGAAACTTGTTTGTTCGGTTGTAACTTGTTCAGAAACAGCTACGTACTTTAGCGCAGGAGATCCCGCCGGCAGATAAATTATGTCCAGTGCGCAACCGCGCGCCCCCTCGCGAGTTGTTGTCTCTCCGTATCCTATCCTATCTTATATATCCGTATAGCGCAACGGCTGTCTCGCGTTCACATTCACCCTGCCCACCGCCCAATTATAGGCAACGTGCGCCGGAGCCGGAGTGCGAAGCTGGAGCGCCGAGGCGGAGTGCGCGGAGCACCGCGATGCCGAACCCCAACGCCGAGGATGTGGTGCTTCTGCTTGTCTCATGCGGTTGGGGCGGCGGCAAGCCCGCAAGGATGGTGGCATGGCTGCTCATGCTCACCTAAGTATACGCACGCACAATTGATATGTGTCTGCACTCCATTTACATCCGCATTGGTTGAAGCGATGGATATTAATGTATTTTGTTGTTTTGCTGCTAATGATGTGTATCGCAGACATTGGACGAGGCATGCAAGTCCGACATGTTTGTTGTTTGTGGGCTGCAGCCGCGGGAGATTGATCACCCCCGCACTAATGTTTTTGTCTCCTACATCGCATTGGATTGCATTCTGCCGGTAGAGACGGACTAGTACTGCGCCGACGCCCCAGATTGGCATGACCTTAACATGTGTGCCTACTGTGCCGGCAATAACGAGGTCAGTGGAGGGCACTATCGACGAAGACATGGCAGTTGTCTTCGTCACCGTGTTGCATGTTTGCCGCCCGTGCAAACACCAACGAGCCAAGGCTCCGGTGCGTACGCAGTAATGTAACGGTGTTGCAGCTTTTGAGATACAAGGCAAGGCTAAAGCAACTCGGCTTGAGCAGTGGAGAGCAGCAAGTCAGCATGTTGTAAATCAATTTCAATTCAATTTGAAGTGGCAAGGCTGAGGCGAAGAGGGCAGCGGCGCGGAAAGTAGGGCGCAGCGCGCAACGGAGGAGCAGCTGCAGCCTCCCGCACAGCAGCAGGTCGAGCATCCGGAAGAGGTCGAGGTCGAGACCAACGAGATTGACGAGAAGGAAGAGAGGCGCGTGGAGCAGCAAGAGTATGATGACCTGCTGGAGATTGAGCCGCAACAACAGCAAGAGATGCTGGAGACGATGGAGGATGAGCAAGAGCAGTGACATCCCGGGGCAGTAACGTAGCTGCACAAACTAAATGGCAAGCCGTGAGGCCGGGAGGATAAGGTGTGTGGCCACAACATCTGTAATTGAGGTTAGATGTGTTTATGCAATCCGCAATGTTGCTCTATGGTCATATGGTGCATTACCATTGTCAAATGCGCCCTCCTGGCACTGGCATGCATCAGCGGGAGGCGACGGCACAGGCAGTGACTTCAATACCCCTGAATTTGAGATGCCCAGAAGTTAAGAACAGTACATTGTTGCTGTGACAACAAAGAAGTGCGGCGGGATCTTCAAAATCGGAGGGGGGCGGGGCTCTAAAATGGGTTATTAATTCGGAAGCGCCTAAGAAAATGTTCTAATAATAAAATATTCTAATAGAAAATGTTCCATGTATATTGTACGTTACGTAGACGGAAGGTTTTAAATGATCACAACGAAAATAAAGCGAGTAAATATCGTGAAGTCTCCAACAACCGATAAGTTGCGTGGCAAGCTACAAGAAATAGTAATCCTTTGTGGTGGGAATCTATGTATACATTAAACCACGTACCAGTAGCCAAACGGCAGGAGGGTGGGAAAATAATGCCGCGGGACCGATCAACTTTTTTTTGCCCCCGGGAACGACATGACTTGATCGTGTTTTCGACCCCCTATATGATTAACTCGATTTTACTCTCCAGGGACGTGCAGATCCAGAAGATTTGCATACCCATAAAGATCCGCCATTTAGTTCGATTCATGATTCAGTTTTGGATCGGCCATTGTCCGGTGAACATAAGGTTGTCCGCTACAAATGAGGCTGCACCGCCAGTGAAACCTTTGTAATAGCGTCTCTGCGACGGCCTTTATTAGCGACTACACGAGATACAAATCGTTATCTGGGCAGTAATCAAGTTATTATGGAAAGTGCTACTGCGTAGGAGACACTCCGTTATAATCATCAAGCAAGTTCCCAAAGCATTTCGCTTAACTGATTGGAGATCATGACGGTGTAGCGGTTCGTTAGTCGGGGTGTGTGCCTTGTTGATTGGAGCGGTTGCAGATTGCGGTTGATTCGATGACTGAGAGTCGTTATATGGCTACGCGCTACTTATCCTTGCCCGTCCGATAATTTTGGCGTGACGTCCCAGCCGGCAACATACCGCGCAAACGATGTGCCCCTACGGCCGAGCCACGGCATTCTATACGCGTTATAGTCGGATAGTCGTCGGCTATATATATCGAGCAGGCGCACACCCTTTACGGTACCGGTACCGTCTTCGCCGCTAGTACACGTGGCTCAGCATATGCCTAGCAGCAGAGGCTCCCTTCTAACCCGCCACCCTCGCTGGGCGCCGCTATCCTCGATCCGAAGCCCAAGCCACGCGCTAGGATGATTTGCTGCCGTACCAATACCGTATAGCGAAGGTCCTCCACGCTGAACGAGATGGACCGGTTCCGCCGTGAAAACAAGGGGCCGGACATTAGGTCGCGCCGGCAGCGGTGCGCGCAAAAGTCTGACTTGGCGCCGTGCGGCTCTCAATCACATCAGCCCTCCTGCGCTCGTTCGGGCGGCAGACGGGCATCCCCGCGGGCACCCGCTAGGGTGCCTAGGAGCGTCAGCATAAAGAATATAGTAGCGCTATAGACGCAATGTATCAAGACATGGTCAGCTCCATACCATCCGCAACTCTGTAAATATGAGCACACGATCTAAAGCCGCTATGTGTAAGGAAGGCATTCTCACGATGTATATACGAAGCACTCTCGCACTTTGTCACCCACGGATCCTCCGCGCTTTTGATAGAGCGCGGCTATCAAAAGCTACCTCCTTGCAGTAAAGGGCAGAAAGCCGGTTGAGACGATAAAGTCTGCGGCCACACGGCGGCGCATGATCGGAATAGATGGCTGGAAGTTGCGGTAGGTGCGGCCCTTCCAACAAATTACGGGCCCTGTTGTTGATATAGCAATAGTATTTGTTCAGTTTGTCAACGGCATCCAACATGATATCAAAATCAAGAGAATTACGTAATGAAAAAGATAACATCGATCTATCTCGACAACCCTTTATTACTAGCAAACCTACAACCACACCAACAAAACAAGACAAGAGGCAACCAAATGGAATAATAGTCGATGGAAGTGTGTGTTTCGTAGCTTTCTTTTCCTCTCTCATCTCAAATTGTCTGCAACTCGGCACAAGCATATGCATGAACAAAGCAGATGCACGTTGACTGGTCCAACCATGTTAGTGGTGATTTGTATGGTGCTCTACCGGTTGTATCCCCAGGGGGACGCTCCAGTTGCGGGCCCCGGGCCTAGACTGCCCTTGTTGTTGTTCTTGCAAGTTCATCACTAGCATGGGACCGAACAAGCGCTGAACATGAATTCGCTTGCCTTCCAAGGCACAGTGTCTTAGGTCTATATATGCAATGCCACAAGGCCGGCAAATTGCACAACGTGCTATTTCGCCAACCCATACATGTTGCGAACAATACGATAATACCAACTCCAACCAAAGCCAACTGACCGAAATGACCAACCAACTGAATGGTCACCAACCGGCTGAACTTCCAACCAACCGCCTTGCAATCGGCTGGACCAACAGCCTTAAGTGGCTACACCAATGACCAATCAACACAAAATACCAAGACTTGACACGGCAACCTGGCCGAAAGTGAGTTGGAACAAATTGACCAACTGACTACCGGTGCATTTGATGCACCCCCTTCCCACAATTGGCCACATCTATAATATACTTATAATAAAATAATACCTTACCGTCATATATTACTCATAATATATGTTGATATCGACACAATATCACCTTTTCATGGCTTGTTGCCTGGAATAATTGTCACGAGACCCTTTAAACGTTGCAAAACCTCGCAAACGCTAGCTGGTACTACTGTCGCGGGGAGGAATGTGAGAGGATGAACAAACCCTAAAAGACTTAGTAACATTTTCATCAGTAACCTTTAATCAATGACCTCGGTACGGCAATACATACTAGCATGACGGGTGACGCTTGCTGCTAGCCAACTCACACATATGTCTCCGCCGCAACACAAATTGTAATGATTCGTCAACTCTTCTGAAAACCTCAATCTTGAGAACCTCTCTAGCTTGCTGAACCCTACTGCCTCTCACACCTTCTCACCACACTATCACGGCGTTCCCGACCGGCCGATGCCGTGCGCGTCATGTTTGTATACGACTGCCCGATATAATGCCATAAAGTACTACAGCACATCGAACTACATCGAAAATAAAAAACGACACGGTAGAGCTTTAAAGCCGGTAAAATGTATGATCCTATCATGGGATGCCGTTTCTACATATATCGTCCGGGCTATGTCTACGGGCTTTGTCTACGGGCTATGCCAGACCTACGACTGCAATTGGCGCAAGAGGTCAAGTGCTGAGTCGGCCAATCTCTTGGGGCGAACTTTACTTTTTCTTTTGCATGTGTCGTCCGGTTTTCGACGGTCTTCCCGTTTTGATCTCACTCCAGACATACTGCGTTATGTACTATTTGTGAGGCATTCGTATAATTAAAGCAAAATGGGAGTAGGTTTCCGGGCCGATCTTACCCGACAGAAATGTGCCCCCCACTAATTCGACGATGCTATAAAGAGGTCTACCGTGGCGGATTTTCTCAAGGACTTAAAATGGCATAGTGGTGTACTGCACCAAGTACTAAAAGAGCTTCGCGGCGAGTACGAGGAAAATGTGATTTCTGCTAGTGCTGAAGCAGTGTTGGCGACTAGCGCATCTCCCGGCGGCTTTTGTAGACGCTACCGGGGTCTGTCCCGACTTGGTACCCATGTAATCCGTACCCGGTCGCGCCTGACCGGCTGCTTTTTTCGAGCGGCGCGCCCGCGGGCATAAGCAACGCCCGCTGCATTGCGCACGGCCGACGCTCGGCCCCGTCCGACACTCCGACTCCGACACTCCGCAGCCATACAACGATGGCCCGACCCCGCCGTCAGATAACTAACTCATCTAGCAGGTTATAATTACATGAGCTAGCTTCAGGTTGAAACTAACTCATCCAGCAGGTGGCGGGCTGTCGTTGTATGGCTGCGGAGTGTCAGAGTCGGAGTGTCGGACGGGCCCCCAATCAATTCCAAATTGTAACTTGTACAACTCGTATCTGCTAGCATCGTGGGTGCTCGTACAATCGCCATAGGAATCGAAATTTCAAAAACATGTACAATAATCTGTTCTCGCACAGTTAAACTGACATAGCATTCGGAGTCGTAGGTAATTAAAGCTTGTACCTCGCGTGATGACCTGGCGCGGGAGTTTACGAAGCGCTGCATCGTCGTATACATGGTAGTTGCGCCGCCATGCCGCCAACCAAGGCGGCCATAAGCATGCCATGTTCCGTGGCTTTTCCGGGCCGCGTCCGTACTTTGCACAGACGTTGTAGTTATTATTATTGTATTCGGGCGGCTCCGCCTCTCATCCGGGACCCGGGGCGGGCCAAAGTCGGTTGTGCTGTGCGGCGAGGACGCGTACTCGTGCGGTACATGTAGTTAGTGGCTGTGCGGAAGCGGGAGCGCCGCGCCGCCGCGCGCCGACAACTCCGGAGCGTTTGCTACACGCGCCGTCACATTCGTTCCCTCGGCTTAGATCCGCGCACCGCCCCACAGGTGCCCCTATACATCCCCCGACCCACGTCTCACCTCTCAATACCTCTCCCAAACATAGCTCGCCACCATGGCGGAACCGGAGACCTTTGCCTTCCAGGCGGAGATCAACATCATAGTATCATGGGTGTGTAATCACGACAGGACTACAGGACGGTACCCGTACTACCAGATTAGGCCATTCCGACAAAATGACTTGGTTCAAAACAGTATTATCCGTGGAAACGGAGGGGGTTGTTTTGTAAATTGCGAAAGTTTTGTAATTAGTACTTTACGCATTATACAGGCTTCCAGCGCCCCCTGTGCACCTCCCGTTTGTCCTCATCTTGCGCCGCCGCCGCTGCTGCCGCCGTGCTCGCCCACATTCAAACCTAGCTACCTTCCAGCTACCTCCTCCCGACTGACGACCGTTCCTCATCACACTTCCAGCGCCCGCCATCAACGTAAGATGGTCGCCAACTCTCAGATACTAGCTCATGCGCGTCACCGTGGCGTCGTCGTCAGGCTCTGCGCCCTTGCCAGAGGATTACCCCTTTCGCGACACTTTTGTTTGTGATGATGCCTTGACATGCGAGTCTAGGGTGGAGTAATGGGAGTACTACACCCTCCTGAAGAAGTCGGCGGCGAGGTTCAACCCGGACATGTGCGTGCATTGTGTTCGACAACTTGGAGCCGGACGACGGCGCCACAAAGACCTGGAGGACGTCTATCACGTCTATCCCATCTGCGAGGTACAGCCTGCCCTTTTCGTTGCTGCTGGCTGCAACTGTATTGTGTGTCACTGACAAATGTTTTCTTACACCGTGCAGGCATGCGAGGCAGATGGGTTGAAGCACATCGTACGCAGGCTCAAACCCAACGGCCAGCAGAAGCTCAAGAACATGGACAAGCAGCTAGCCATGCAAGCACTAGAGCGCATGCGAGGCGGGCACCCGCAACAGGGAGCGACAGCCCCGACGGCGTCAGCGTCAGCGTCGGCGGCATCAGCCGCCACCGGGGCTGCGCCTGCGGAGTCGGCCACTGGAGGCGCTTAGTACTATTGTATCGTTTGCCAATGCCAGCCGTAGACATTAATATTGTAGCACATGTAAAGGGCAGGGACATGGGTGGGGACCATGCACATTGGTGCAAACCAATATGCACAATTTTCACAGTTGTAACATTTCATGAACATCACCATCATTGTCAAGCTACTGCATTGCACGCACAGATGCACCTTTGTCATATTGTGGTCTCTCAATCTCCGCGCCACCGCCGCCGCGCTACCGCATTCGCTCGCTAATGCTGTTTGTGAAAAGAACGGCCCGGATTTACTAGCGACCTACTATACCTGTAAGAGTAGTAGGCATGTCTTGATGTCCTGCCGCCGGGCTGCTGCTGCTCGGAAACAAATTATAGCACTGAAATCGCACGGCAACGCCCGGATTCTTCCCAATATGGTGGCTATTCCAGCTCAAATAATGATGGCATAGTGGACTACATATAGCCAGCACATGGTGTGATTTGCAGCTCGAAACGTGACGATTGCTATCCGGGACGTATATATTTGCTGCCGCTACGTAGCGTACACCGCAGTGATTACCGCACAATATGGCAGTGCATGTATACCACCAACCCAAAAGTGCGCAAAATCTGTTCGCGCGCGGGGTATCGCTAGACTATGTATATGTATATATATGTATGTATGACTGCATATCAGCACATACAAGCAGTTTTTTTCGGAGGGGGAGGGGGGGGCGCTACGGCCCCCACACACGGAATGCTCGCCGGGAACAACGCAGCTCCAAGTCATGCTCCGAAACCAGTGCTGAAACCGCCGCCGCAATGCCCGGACGCTGCCCAATATGGTGGCTATTCCAGCACAGATCATGGTGGCCTAGTGGACTATGTATAGCCAGCACATGATGTGATTTGCAGCTCGAAACGTGGCAATTGCTATCCAAGACGTATATATTTGCTGCCGCTCCGTGGCCTACATACACCGCAGTGATTACCGCACAATATGCATGGTATGGCAGTGCATGTATACCACCAACCCTAAAGCGCGCAGAATCTGTTCTCGCGCTGGGGATCGCGAGACCATATATATGACTACATATCAGCACATACAAGCAGTTTCGGGGACGCTAGGGCCCCCACACACGGAATGCTCGCCGCGAACAACGTAGCTCCAAATAGTAATGCTCCGAAACCAGTGCTGAAACCGTCGCCGCAACGCCCGGATGCTGCCCAATATGGTGGCTATTCTAGCTCAACTCATGGTGGCATAGTGGAGTATGTATAGCCAGCACATGATATGATTTGCAGCTCGAAACGTGGCGATTGCTATCAAAGTATATATTTGCGGCCGCTCCGTAGCGTACACCGCAGTGATTACCGCACTACAACAATATGGCAATGCATATGTACCACCAACCCTAGCGTATATATGTATGACTACAAATCAGCACCTACGAACAATTGGGGGGGGGGGGGGGGGGGGGGGGGGCTAATAAGCCTTCACAGACACACGGCGACTATGGGACGTGCTGCGCGTCGCCTGTGGCTGCTCCCGGAGACCCGTGTCATCCTCGCGGGAAATGCGTTGTGTCTGGCGATCAATGTGGGGGAGTTGTGCCTGGCAGCGGCTCGCCGGGAACAACGCAGCTCCAAAAAGTAATGCTCCGAAACAAGTGCTGAAACCTTCGCCGCAGAGCACGGCGCGGCCGCTGCGTCGCCATGACATCACCCAGTGGGTATGCTGTCGGCATGTGCAAAGGGCTGGCGGGGCAACGGCTCGGCAGCAAGCGGCGATGCGTGTTGCACGCTGAATTTGCTGCGAAATCAAGAATTCAATACATGAAATGATGGAACCGCCACCGCAGCGCACCGCACGACCGCTCATGCGTTGCCGGAACGACTCTCAAGAAAGTTGGTATCCAAAACAAGCACTATACAACAGCCGCACCAAGCCCGGAGCACCGCCAGATGCCCTCTGCTGGGTCGCGGGGGCACTATTCAACGCTTGTTCTCTCAATTTTTTCCCACCTCCTCCGCATGTTAGTGGCTTACCATAGGCAGTTGGGGTGGGTAGAGGCATGGTGCATCGCGTTGTTGGAAGTGCATGCCACTTGTCAAAATGAATTACAGTGTGCCGCAGTACATAAAGTAGTAGAAAATCATTCCAAACAAACCGGAAGAGGGCTCAAAATGGTGGGGGGTGTGACCTAAACCAGGTCATTTTGTCGGAATGGCTCCACCATACTGTTACAGTTATACAGGTAGCTGGTACAGTATATGGGTGCCGACGCGGCTACGAGCAGTACAGGAACCCGCGCTTCAAGAAAGTGGTAACTTCTTGGTTAACGAGGTAAATTTTCCTCGTTTAAATAAAAAAATCACAACCAATCTAATACGAAACAAAGAGAATGTGGTTCCCGGCCCCAAAAAGTAGATATTTCTTTTACGTGCGTCGGCACCCGTACTCCGTCACCACTACTACACACTCCGCGCGCATCCCGCTGGCCTACTGGTATCTACAGCGACTGATCCTTAGTCGCTACTTACCGCTTTATTGATTTCTGCGCCCGATTTCCTAATAGCCTTCCTGCCGCCCGTGCAGGCCGGAAGGTACTTATTTGCCTGTTCGGGCCAACAGGCAAAGTACCCGTACCTGCTTCCCTGTTTTTTTTTCCCGCTTCCCTGTTACTTTGCCCGCCCGGGTACTTTGCCTCCACCCGACTCTTCCCTGCGCCGCCGCGTACTACCTGTAGCAGCAGGCGGCTGGATTCCATTGTCGATTTTTTTAGCATTAGTCGCGATACGACTTTTATTTAGCAGTGAATTTGTTACTGCCCTTCCTGTAATTGAATAAATCAGTAGTATAGTAGTGCATCATGTGTAATGTAATCCAAACCAGCCGTACCATGAGACAGATCACCATCCCCCTGCTCGGCGCCGCGGCGCGCGTCGCGGCAGATCGGCGCGACTTGGCGACTACTCAGCGCCGGCTCAAAAAACCCCAGCAGAGGGTCGCGCCCACGCGACGGTCTCCAAGCCGTCTAGGCACCTAGACACTCGTGGGCCAAGGCGCAGCAGCACGAATCCAGACCAAGCGCGAGCCCGAAATACTGGAACCAAACACCCGTCTTGCTGCAGCTTCCGCGGCGCGATGGTGCGAGCCCGGCCCGGCGCGCCGCTTTTCGGCACGGTGCACTATGTGAAGGACAAGCCAGTGGCCGCTGCGCACAGCGTGTACGACTTCCTGCTCTTCGCCTTCGTGCTCTTCCTGGTCGTGGCGGGCGGCATGCACCTGATGGGCGTCCGGATACAGGTGTCCCCGGCCGTCGCGACCGCGCCCCGCAACGAGCTCGACGACAGTGAGCCCCCCTCCCCGTCTCCACCCACCCCGGGCGGTGCCCTCCTCTCGCCCTCCTCCCGCGCCGACGTTGAAGCGGCGAAATAGAGAGGTGACTCACCCTTTGGTGTCATCCTTTTCTCCTGCGGCCGACGCACTTACCGACAATTCACGCACCTACACCCGCCCTCCCTCCTTCAACTCCCGGCCGGGCAGTTCCTTCCGCGCGGGAGTACGCACCGGTGCGCCCGCCCCGCATGCTCACGGAGAAGCCCGTCGAGTACCGCTGGAACGTGAACATCACAGCTGTGGAGACGGAGCCGGTGGAGACGCTGGACATCACGGCGCCCGGTGAAGAAGCCCCCCCCCCCCCCCCCCCCCCCCCCCCCACCCTCCCCTCATCCACCCCCCGCGCGCCTATCCTCGTGTCATCTTGGCCTGGATGAGCTGGAGTGGCTTGGTTCTCATTTGGCTTCTCTTCTGGGCTCCTTTCGGTCATCTGTCGACGTCTGTTTGGTCTGACCTCTGTCGGATGGTCTCTTCTATTTGTTTACTTATTATTACGATATCGCTCCCCTTAAAGCGCATGGTAATCATAAACAATATCATTTAAGTTGTACCTACGGTACATGCCTCTGGTGATCATTTTTAGCATTAGGGATCAGCGCAGGCAACTGAGCGCCCACCGGGGGCGGGATGCAGGCGCGGGCGGCAACCAGGCCAACTGCGCGGAGGGGGGCGCCGACATCCTCCCCGGCTGGGTGTGCGTGAAGCGGCACCGCCTGGAGCGCCGGCCAACCATCACGCCGGAGGAGCTAAAGGAGCGGTACTACAAGCAGGGCGTCCCCGTCATCCTGACGGACTTTGTGTCGGACTGGAAGGTGTTCACAGAGGACGCCTGGGCGCCGGAGAAGCTGCGGGAGCGGTGGGTGGTGGCTGGTGCATTGCTGTCAGAGTGTGAATGCTGTGGTGGGCTGGGCAGAGGGGGCTGACTCGGCACCCTGCATGGCATGCGCGTGGGGTTGGTGGCGGCGCCCCAGATTCGGCGATAAGACGGTGAACGTGCAGATGGGCCGCGAGAGCGACCCCAACTTTGAGCAGCACCAGCACCTGCTCCGCAAGGACATGAAGTTCCGCGAGTATGTCGACATGGTCATCGACGGCGGCGAGAGCAACGACTACTACCTCACCGCCAACAACCACATGCTGAAGAACCGCGAGTTCCGGTCCATGCTGGACGACGTGCAGCCTTTCTTCCCAGGCTTTATGCAGCAGAGCGTGAGTCGCCAAGCGCTGCCTTCCCACCTTTCCTCAATCCAGCCAGGGGGGCACACGGCCGGCAGATGGACATTGCGGAGTGCGGCTGCGCGGGCGCTAAGGGGCTCGGCGTGCCCTTGATGCAGGCCAATTTAATCGGCACCGGCACGTACTACTGGCTGGGCCCAAAGAGCACCATCACGCCGCTGCACCAGGATGCGGCCTCCCTCTTTCACGTCCACATGAAGGTGCGCCAGGCCCCGGCAGCGTGATGTGACCAACACGCCCACACTAGCTTCCCGGCCCACCTCGTAGAACCTTAGCTTAACCGAAACACCAATAATACACCGGGAATGAGGGTTGTCGCCGTACCGCAAAAACCCGAAAAAACCTCAAAAGCAAACTGCACCTAATTGCCGAATCGGCAATATTTGTATGTTGACTATCGCGCATCGCCTACCCTACGCATCGCATCGCCGAGGCCAACAAGGTGCGGCCGATGAACTCTGTCCCGACCTTCTGATTTTCTTCTCGCAAGAGGTATGCATTGGGAGAGGTCTGACGCCGCCATGTCTCCCCATCGCCCGATTTGATTTGAGGACAGCCCGTCAACATGCCCAGATCCCCACCACGGCCGCCTGGAAGTAGCAAAATCACCCAGGCCGCTCCTTGTCGCAGTTTTTTAGCGGAAGTCGATTTGGGATGACACCTACAGGTGCCTGGACGGGGATGGCGAGGTGTGCCGGCCGGGAAGGGTTGCCGGATGGGGGGTTACCTGCTGGCCTACGGATCCCGCCGCGGTCCGAAAAGAAGAACCGGGTGGAGAGTAACGGCTAGTGCCTCGGACGGGGGCTTGGGGCTCTGTGCTCGGTGCTCGAGATGGAGGCGGTACCAGTATCGTTGCGCTGGGAGGGCGGCGGTCGGGCGGTCTCACCACCTGCTTGCCATCCGAATAAATGGCCTGAAACTCATTCATGCATGCCGGAGTTCAGCCGGAATACAACCTGATTCCGGGTGAATTCACTCCAGGCGCGTACTCTCTCTGTCACCACTGAGTGACGCGCGCTGCAAGTCCTAGCGATCCTACTGAATTCTGGATGGACACCCGGCCCGGCCCAAAGTTGCAGAGCCTGAATTTTCGGACTTGCCAAAATCTTGAGCCAAGTTCAGTTGAATCCGGTCCGGCTACATTGCGACCCGCTGTCATTCATACAGCCCTGGCGCCAACCGCTAACCCCCCTGCCCCGTGCTCCCCGCCTCGCCGCTCCCGACGTCCCGGGCGCAGGGCCGCAAGCTGTGGCGGTTCATCAGCCCCGACCAGAAGCACCTCGTGTACAACAGCTTTGGGGTGTACAGCGACGTGGACCTCCTGCTGCCCTGGGAGGAGCTGATTGCCAAGTACCCGCTGATGGTAAACTCCGCGCAAACACCCCGGACATTCGAATACGACCTCCCGCATATTCGCCCTTACTGAATCGCGTGTTAACGGCAACCGGTGCAGCGGAACCTAAAAGCCCTACAGAGGCACAGACGTCTAGCCCAAAACATGCCATACCCTGAACTGCCAAGTATGTGATGCCCCGCACCAAAACCCATCAAACCCTACACAATCACAGATCCCAAACCTGGAACCATCAAAATACCCTAATCCCCAAACCCTATATTGACTGAAATGCCGCAACACCGGATACCCTAAATCGGGGGAACGCTGCACACCGCGCTCAGCGCCTACTCGGCAGCATGCGGTCGCGCGGTTTGGGGAGCTGACTGCTACGCCGCGCTGCGCTGCGCTGGCCGCAGGCGCAGGCTACCATCATCACGGAGATCATCCAGCCGGGGGAGACCATCTTCATCCCCAACGGCTGGTTCCACCACGTCATCAGCCTGGACCACCCCACCACCTCCATGTCCAGCACCGTCTTCACGCACGACTTCTCGGGCCTGGAGGCGCACCTGTACAAGCGCTGGAACAGTTTGTACAAGGTGGGGGCAGCCTGTGGATTTAGGGCACGGGGTAGGGCAAGGAGAGCGAGGGTATGTGCCGCGATGGGGCAGTTGATCATTGAGCTCATGACCGTGGCATACAGGGTAGTTCTGCATCATGGGTTAACCTAGCTTCAAAATGACACTAGGTTGTGAATGCCCTAGAACTTATAGGTCATACTAGGGTATTTTAGGGTGTCATAGGCGTCCAGGTGAGCAAAGTAATGTGCCATCTGTGCGAGATGCCGCCCCTTGTTAGCAGTAGGGTATCATAGGTTGTTGCTAGGGTGTGGCGGTGACTCCCCACCACACTGCCCCGCTGATTGTTTCCATGATGTGCGGTGGCGACACCGCAGCAAAACCAGGACGCCGGGACGACCTCCATGAGCCCGCAGCAGATGCGGAAGAAGCTGACGGCCTTCACCAACCGCGCGAGGGCCGTCGCACCGGATGTGGCGCAGGCCGCCAAGGACGCCGTCAGCACCGCCATCGAGCAGTACCAACAGGCAATGAGCCAGGGCAAGTTGGTAAGCGGCCACGCATCCCACATCCATCCCAAAAGCACTCGCTTGTTTCGCAACCCCACGCCGATGCCTCCACGTTGTGTTTGTGGCGTATTCTGACGTATAGGTGGCAGGCTGACAATACTTGTTGCTTGCTTCCCCGGGGGGGGGGGGGGGGGGGGGGGTCCGGAAAGGTACGGGTGCCGGCGCATTTATAAGAAAGAAGACTTTCGGGGTCGGTAACCGCATTTCCTTACATTTCGAAGTATATTATTAGTATTCGTAGCACACTTCTGTTTTCGGTGTGTTATCGTATTAAAATGACCACTTTCTTCTAGTGTGGTTTCTTGTAGTCGCGTCGGATCATTATGCGCGACCTCACCGGCAGTGTGTTGTAGCTGGGAACTATACAACTAGAACCCCACGAAACACAACTTAGCGCTAGTGAGCATTTGTTATATCTGCCCATACCGTAGAATTAAATACGTCTCGCTGGGCCAAAAAAATTGTTTTGCTGCCTTCGCATCGGAATATGCGTGCTGTATTCTGACTTATTTATCCGTTTTAATAAATTCCTTCCTCTTCGCGCAGGGGGGGGGGGGGGGGATTTTATTTATCCGCAGGCCGGTTGTGTTTGCACAAACGGGCAGTGAGTTATGGGTAGTTTAACACACAGTTCAAGGCGAATGCGCTGGGTATAGCCCAATTCAATGCGGCATCCCACCTGGCCTTCAGAGGGCTGCACGCTGCGCGCGTTGATTAGTGGACCCTATGCGGGTTCGTGCAGCCAGCTGACCTGCTTGCAACCAAAGACTAAACGGGTACCAAAGCTGTAAGAAAAATCAAAACTTTAAGCTTCGGCATCCCACAAGCTTTGGAATCGAGCGGTGGCTAGCTATCACCTATGGGTACCCCAGTGGCAGATGGGAAATAATGCCCCTAATAACCACTACTTCAGGTTTATGGGGCTAATCCTTAATACATGAGATCCCTGAGAAAGTAGGTAGGTGGGTGCGGGAGGTCGGGGGTGCCTGAGCACGTGCATTGCATGTGTTGCCGAGGTGTTGTCAAGTGCCCATCATGACAGCCATCTGCCCCCCTCGGCCTCTCCTGCATGTACAGACCTTCCACCCTGCCCGGAAGGCGCTCTTCACCGCCATCGCCGGCAACAGGGACGCCACCGGTGAGGCCGCCCCCCCCCCCCCCCCCCCCCGGCATGGCGCCACGTTTCCTCCGCATCGTTTGCATGGCTCAGCGCTCAGGGCGACCGGACCTGCGCGGGCCGCTGCGCAGGCATGCTGCTGTGGGTGCTGTCTCAGGACGACTACAACAAGATGACGACTGACTGGAAGAACTGGCTGTGGACAAACATCGCGCGCAACCCGCCGCTGAACACCATTGTCGAGGTGCGCGGCGCACCTCGCCATGGCTGCGATGCCGGCATGCTTGACGCCCGGCCATGTGCCGGCGCTGCTGCCGGAAGTCGCACGCTTGCGCAGAGTGCCGGTTGCGCCTCAGCCCCCTCGCCTCCACCCGCTCGCCCTCCCACTGCGCGCAGGTGATGGCCACGCAGATGAACGAGAAGCAGGATACCGACGAGATCATCCAATCGTGGTCGGCCTTCCAGCAGACAGGCCGCGAAGGGCGCGTGGCCATCCAAGGTTGAAGCCGCCCTCCGAGACGGGCAGCCCACCCCGTACCCTGTCACCGTGCCGCCCCCGGCTGCTGCCGGGCCCGCCGAACAATAGCGCTTTCGAGTGTGTAGTTGTGGATATTATCCCAAGTGATTACTCAGACGTATGCGGCGTTCCGCCGGAGCCGCAGGTGGCCTCAACACTGTTGCTGCGTAATGCGACGTTGTAATTTAAGGACGAGTTGTAATTATGTTGGCTTCCTTACTGGCCTCCAGCATGGCGGCGTTCCTCGTTCGCAGGTGGGACTCGGGGACGGGCAAGCGCGGCTCCTGGTTGGATTATCTAAACTGATGCGCCCAGCGCGCCGGCGGTCGGGCGCTTGTATGGCAGCCAACATCATTGGCACGCGCTCGTCTCACTCGGGCTGTTGTTCCGCGTTGTAGCGACTATTCCAATCCACCGTTGCCGTCTCCGATTTGTTTATTATTGCGGTATGCAAACTATCGGCAACCTCGCGAATCGGCCGGAGAAAAGCGGCGCCTATCTATTAAAAGTAATAGTAAAGTTCGCCCCGGGACATCTGTGTCGCCTATCTATTATGCTGACACAGAAAATCCCGAGATGAGCTTGGTGTTCCGGGCGCCATCACTGGGGCCAGTGCCGCACATACTGTACCTCACTTATCTCGACCTCCCCTCCACGCGATCAGCCCATCTGTTCGCATATTTGTGCTGGGAGTGGAGGTGGCGGGGCGCAGGGGCGTATCCTGCTCCGGGGCGGGCCCCGCGATCCCGGGCACACGGGTACACGGGTACGGTACCCGCTCGAAGCACCTTGATGGGTGTCAGATCCTTGTCCCGCTGCGCCGCAGTTGTCAAGTTCTACTAGGTTTCCTGTGGTTGGTCTGCGGCCCATCATGATACGCACTGGAGATGCACAGTGCTGAGATCGATTACTGCCCATTTTTTCGGGCAGGGAGACGATGCGAAGGGTATGGCAAAACAGCCAGACGCCACTGTGGCACTTCGAGCTTTTAGGTTGCCGGCTTGCGAATATTACCTTTTACACAACATGCATTCCCTGTCCGCTCGGTTGAGCCGTAGTCGTCTCGTATGCGAGAGGTCCCGGGATCGAATTCTGGCCGATTTATTTCGGCAATAGCGACTATCGTCCCGGCGTGTCCTGGCTGGGTTTACCCGGTTGATGCATTAGCCCTTCGGGCTTCGAATGAGGCAACTGTCCGAGGGCTATGCCAACCTACGACTGCAGTTGGCGCAGGAGGTCAAGTGCTGGGGCGGCCTTCGGCCGATGTCTCGGGGCGAACTTTACTTTTACTACCCATCACACACCGCATACATAAATACATACCGCACCCACGCTTGCTGATTGCTGTGGTTGGAACTCTGTTTTGGCAACCCTGAAAGGCTTGCAGTCACTGGCGGTGGCGGCCTCTCCGCCGTCACCACTGGCAACACCTCAAAGAACCTGGCCATGTTTACAAGAGAAAACCTGCAACACTACCGCGCCTACTACCATAACTCCCCTGCACCGTTGGGTTGGCTGAGTGTTGTTGCTTTTGACCCCCTTGTGGATGAAGGAAATAAGCAGTATACGACTCACGCGGAAGAAACCCATCAGAACACAGCACGAATATATTCCGCCGGATGTCCGGCCCAAAGGTGCAAAACGCTTCATTATTGTCCGGGGGCACACGGATCTGGATACATGTTGCGGGTTTTACGGCCAAACGCAGGCTACGTCAAGACTCCACTAACCTCATCCGATGCAGCGCCGCACACAGGTCCCACTACTTTGTCTGTGGTGCCCATCTGCCTTCTCTTCGGGATAGGGTCGACGCAGACCACGCTCGTTTCTGCTGCGGGGTCCCCATCAAGGACTTCACAGTCTGTCCCTCGCAAAGTGGCGCCTTACAATCGCCGCCTCTACGGCGGAAGACCGTTGGCTGGCTCGATGCGCTCTTGGCTGACATCAATTTGCGAAGGCAGCACCATGAGGCGCGACACCGCCGACTTGAGCGGCGGCGCATTGCTGTCGTTGACCTCCTCATGATTCGGGTCATCCAGCATTGACGCTTCGCCTGCGCAATCCAGCATGTCCCGCTCGTACCAATCAACACTCTCCGCGCAAAACAACCCCAGGCTCGCCTCCCGCTCCTGCTCCGCTTTCCAGAATGTCAAGTTCTGCTCCGCCTGGTCGGCCAGGGGCGCGGTCCCGGGGAAGGCGTGTGCGAGCGCGTTGAACATGGGGAGAACGATGTAGTTGAAGAAGCCGACCTGGTTGCTCGGGGACATGGCACCTGCGAGTTCCCGGAAGCACCATGGATGAGCACCGCTTCCCGTGACAGCGAATCGTTTTGGGTCCGCGGCACGCAAACGATGACCGAGTCCTTTATTGCACCCGTCGCGCCGGAGGTTCCCATTGGGCTGCATGCTACGGCCTACGGCCGGCCCTGCTATTCGGGTTCATGCCGCCGGGCCGTAGGACAGCTGGCCCGGTCCGCCCGGGGATGAAATTGTAAGTTTCAATTTGGAGGGTCCGTGCTGTCGATTTCAGTCGGTTTTTCGTACATTTTCGTATAACTGGGGGATAGTCGCCGGAGTTTCGGGATTTTATTGGTAGTCAAGTTGGATCAACACCTGAGGACTTAACTGCCTCGATGTTGGGCGGGGTCCCCCCCTCCCTTCACGGCGCCCTGGATTTGCACTGGGAACGGGAAATTTTCCAGCTATGGCGTTGGGCCCTCCCTCACATTGCCTTTTTTGTTGCACATGTATCGCGCTCCCGAAACGCGTTTTTTTCCCGCCCCCGGGACAGGACTGGCACCAGTGAAACCCTTGCAGCGTCTCTACGACGGCCGTTTAGGCAGCAATCCAGTTACGGAAAGCCCTGGGGAGGTGACGCTCCGTTATAGTCATCAAGCAAATTGCCGAAGCATTTCGCAAGACTAATTGGATGCGGAAACGCGTTGCTTCGCGGGGTGGGGCTGTTGCCCCAACTCGCATTACTCGAATGGGCCGACGCCCAAACGGATAGGGCGGACCTTTCGAGGTCAGTGCCGGGTACTTTGATGGCAGTGTTTTAGACGGTGATCCAACAGTGTTGGAAATTCCGTCACTGGCCTTTAATTAGTCTCGCAGAATGCTTCGGCAATTTGCTGTAGGACTGACTACAATGGAGCGTCGCTTACCCAGGAGGGGGTACACAGTAAACCAAAGGCGGGGTCGCGGAGCTGTGTGCCTTCTCCCCACAGCCGCCTCCCGGACAACGCGCAGCACCGGGCGACATGTACGCAGCGCGAGCACGCCCGCTGCGCAACACGGCTACACAGCGCTTACCCGGCTGGTCGCGGTCCGTGAGCGGGCTGAGCTCGGAGGGCTTGGCGCCGTCCGCTTTCTCCAGGTCGCCCTGCGCGAAGAACTCGGCCTCCAGGCTCTTGCTCCAAAAGAGGTGCGTCCTGCGCATCATGGTGCAGTGGCCCAGGTCCGCGCACTTGATGACCATCTGCAGGATTAGCTCCATGTGGGGCGCCAGGCGCTGCTCGGCCGGGGCGTCCGCTGTCACACCCATGAATGTGGATTTGAACTTGGACAGGATGTCGAAGTGGTTGGCCATGTCGGTGGCCAGCACCACGTTGATGAGCCTGCTTTTGAACTGCGGGGGCGGGGGACGGTGCCCTTTCAGTCCGCAGCAGGGCAGCGTAGATCGCCAGCAACGGAAACGGGAGCAGCGTACGAGCCGAACGAAAGGGTTGCCCGGACAGCCGGGAATGGCGTAAGGTAACCACACCGTGGGGATCAGTCTGTGTACATTTCCTGGATTTTCTACCCCCCCCCCCCCCCCCTCCCCTACCCCCCTTCCCCCTTGCCCGAACATACACTTCCTTCGACGGTGAGAAACACTGCCCTTCTCTGGACAAATATGAGAATACACCACGAGCACAACACGAAATCTCCCGCTTGATTGGTGAAAGGTAGTCCTTTTTTACCTGCCAATGGAATTAATGCATGTGAGGTGGGTGATGAGGGTGGGGGATTCCGCGCGGGCGGGGAGGGGAGGGAGGGAAGCACGTTGAGGCTCATCTTGCGGGACTTCAGCCTTGAGCCCTCCAGAAAGTCGGTGCCCTCTTCCCGCATCATCTCCAGGCACAGATGGAGGCTGTGGTTCTCCAGCACGTGCTGGTTGTTGAAGCGGCGCGCCAGAACCTCCTCGTGTCGGATCATGAACTTGTTGTCGCGCCCCGGGTGGGCGGCGTCGTGGATGGCGGCGCCCAGGATGGCGGCCAGGTACGTGACCTGGTTGTCGAACGCCGTCATCGGCAGGTTGATGCCGGCCATGATGACCGCCACGCGCTGCACCACGTCTGCGGCGTGCCAGGCATTGTGGTACATGTTCTCCGCCTGGTAGAACGAGTCCACCCGCTCCAGGTACGTCTTGAGCTTGCCGCGGTGCAGCTTCATAGACTGCGGGATCATTGCGAGTCGGTCCACAGCGCACAGGGCGGGTACACACTTGATTGTAATTGTACTTGCCCCCCCCCTCACCCCCCCCCCCCACTCCCGCCGCACGGAAAAACCCTTCAACTCATTCACCCGCAGCCACCCAGCGCTGACCCCCTCCTTGAGCGGCTATCTCGCAATCATCGCGATAGCAGCTACGAAGAGGCTGGGTCCGTCTAAGATGATCTCTTCACCGCATGTGGAACCGCACGCCGGCTAGACCGCCCCAGACTCGAGGTGCATTCAAGAGGTGGGGCAATGTGCGGTGT
This sequence comes from Tetraselmis striata, assembly GCA_006384855.1. Taxonomy (NCBI): domain Eukaryota; kingdom Viridiplantae; phylum Chlorophyta; class Chlorodendrophyceae; order Chlorodendrales; family Chlorodendraceae; genus Tetraselmis; species Tetraselmis striata. The sequence goes on along the minus strand of VCJN01001100.1, from coordinate 101,995 downwards.
GCGTTTCTCCAGGCAGCATGTTGCGCACTGGCCCACTGCAAGCCCAGAGGCATGGCATCTACTGCGATGCTGAAGGTGACCGATTCTGAAGAGTGATATATTGTATACCGCGGGATATATTGTATGCCCCCCCCCCCCCCCCCCCTTGTTTTGACACCCCTGAATTACTCTCAAAATGTATCACAATACAATCCGAATACTGCACGGCGGATACTCCGATTGATGGTGCCGAACACTTCATCATTTGCTGAGATGAGGACAACACGCTCCAACCTGCCGCACCCTCGTCCGATGAGTGCTTGGTGCCGTTTGGCGGGGTGGCCCCCACAAACCGTCCGGCTCCGAAACCATTGTGTACAAGCACGGCACAGGCCATGTCGGAGCCGTCATAAAGCGCCTTAAGGGGCCGCGCATATGAATAAGCATGTATTGGACGAGGCAAACACGCTGCAACATGCCGCACCGCGTCCGGATGATTGCTCGGTGCTGTGCGGGAGTGAAATTGGGAGTTGGGAGGGTGGCCCCATAAACTGGTAGCTCCGAAATCATTGCGACCCAAGCACCGCGGTATTTGTTGGAGCCGCGAAACCAGTAAAATGTCACGGCTGTTGGTTTTTTTCCGGGGGGGGGGGGGGGGGGGGATCATCTTATAAGTTTTTGTGAGGACCGGGAAGACCCCTGCATGATTCGCCCTCCCAAGGGCCATGTCATTGAGCTCCTACATACTATACACCACTGGTGCGTTACACACGGTTGCGCTCCTGATGCCTAAACTCAACGCGAGTGCCGTTCACGGCAATGCGGGGCGCCAGGGGGAGTGGGGAGGGAGGGGGGGGGGGCTATATACCTGGGTGAGTCCGGTCATATCCAAGGCCATGTACGTCACAAACGCCAGCGGCTGCTGTATGCCGTGCTTCTTGAGGTGCATGACATTGAAGAAGAAGCTGGTGCCGAGACTGCTCAGCAAGTGCGGCGGCAGCACCTGGCGGATGCGCCTCATCAGCCCATCGAAGCGGAATGATGCGGACCATGCGCGCTAAGCCCGCCCACCGGCTGGGCCCATTGCAGTGCCCAGCTTGCCTGGCCAGCTCTGGGCGCGGCGCAGCGGTGGTGCCGGCCGGTGCAGGGGCAGCGCACGGGCAGCGCACCTTGGAATACGACTCCGCTTCAATGGGGAGACCGGCGGATTGTTCACCGCCCTGGCTTTGAGACAGCGATCTCTCGTGAAACCTCTCGAACCGGCGCTGGAGCGTCTGGTCTCCCGTTACACTGCGCATCGAGGTGTTGGCCAGGGAGTCGCTGCTTGCGTGGCTGCTGCCGGCCCTTTGCACCGCTTCCACGTTGGTGAGGTCCAGCAGGTACGACATGATCTGGCGAAAGGGGGGGGAGGGGCGGTCATGTCAGCATGGCTTGAGGCGTTGTTCATGTGGGGCGGCGAGCTTGCGCCCGGGCCGTCCTTACGAGCTGGCATCCTTTACCGGATAGTCTAATTTCAGTCGCGGGGCGCCAATATTTTCACTTGTGCTATCGGCTCGACCTTCATTCGTGTGGCATATTCTGGTGTGTGTTTTCAGATGGACGTCAGCAAGGCGAACATATTCGGATTCTAGCGCGTAAGGTGACAATCCTTCTTTTCCAGGCGGTGATGCCGAGCCTTAGTGTTTTACCAACCTTCTAGCGCATTCCGTGTCATCGGTACAACACGCATCGAAAACGCGTAATGTCGCGGAAACAAGGTGAGGACTGCTTCGGATCCTGTATGAGAAGCGGTAGTTGTCAATTCGTTACATTATTGCTTATCGACATTATTGTTACATTATTGTCTATCGATCCTAGTTAAGGATCACCCTGAGTAAATAATGTAGTGAAGAAATACCAAATCAACGGACAGTGCCAACTCAAACAATGTTCTGAGTGCTTTCCGGAAATACATTCGCAATACGACATATGTATCTATCAGTTGTCTTTCAAAACAATCCAAGCTATCGACACATTTTCTATGTCTAATCTATTATATTTCCGGTTATAATCGCCGAACTTCCATCATAGTATACTGTTTTGGTTATTGTTGAGCGAATGGGCTCAGCAAACAGAGGTACACAGCGAGCCCAGCGCGTTGGATACGCTGTGCACGCGCATGCCAGCACCGGGCGCCAGGCCTACTCACGGGCTTGCTCGTTGAGTCGCCGTCGCCGGTGGCCGCCTTCAGCAGCGCGGTCGGGATCTGTCGGCAGCAGGGGGTTGTCAGCCCCCCCCCCCCTCCACCCCGGGAAGCCCCAGCGTGCAGTCAGACAGGGCATCGCCACCGCGGTGCGGGTGCCCGGTAGGCCCACGCACCGCGCGCTTGTCAGCGTTGCGCAGCAGCACGAACAGCTCCCCGGCTTCCTCCGCCGCCGCGGCATTGCTGCCGCCCTGCTTGCTTTGCCGCTGCGCAGCGCGAGGCGGCGGCGCGGGCAGGGGCGGGGTCAGCCACCTATGGTAGATAGGCTGTGGACTGCGGGCTCTTTGCATTCAGCGAGCAAAGCAGCTGCCGGGGGCTCCGACACATGCACACCTGCCTATTGAGCCCACACATGACACTGTTGCAATGCTCTCATGTCCCGAACATGTTCCTACCGCCACCGTTGGCACCGACGGCAGATTCCCAGCCAGAGTAGCACTATTCCGGGAAGAGGGAACGGAAGGGGGAAGGACGGGGCAGCATGCGGGAAAGGGAAAAGCGGGGGGGGGGGGGGGGGGGGGGGGGGGGGGGTCACAACGTTGTCACGTAGTACAATATCATTTTTTGTATTCGTCGTAGCGAGTACTCGTATTGGTACGGTACGAAGACTCGTATGTTACGGTACTCGCTACCAGTAAAGCACTAAAATGCAGAACCAAGTAGTCGTTCCAACGGTATACTGAGACTTTAGTGCTTGGACTGAGCATAGGCAGAACTGAAATTTGAACGCGAAAGTCGAAATTCGGGCTCGGATGAGGACGACTACTTCGACTTATCCTCAGTCACCCTATAATCTATGTTTTACCAGAACGGTTCCCGGTAGCGCTGACAGAACTGCGGGAGGTGACCGGTATTATGGATGCAGCAAATAGTTTCGACTGATAGTACCTTATGCAGTATTTTGGTCTTAGTAAATGGTCGTCACTCGCTTCGAGTACACACAAAAATGATACATCTAGGACGTTCGACTACGCCGCAAGGCTTTCTCCGTCCCCAGTATAGGGACACTTTCCGTGCGTTCTCTAGACGCAATCCCCTGCAACCAACTCACTCCACTACGCCGCAAGGCGATGCAGCTTCCCGGGTGTCGGAGTTTCAGGCACTCACATCCAGGTACTGCAGAGTCTTCACGAGCGGCGAGTCCACATCAAGTATCTGGCTGCCCGTGCCGCCCCCCTCCAGCGCCTTGACCTTGGCCGCCAGAACCCGGTTCCGCCGGTACATGCACAGGCCGCAGGCGGCCAGGAGCAGCACCGCCGCCGCCGCGGTGCCGCTGATGGCGCCGACGACCGCCGCCGAGGCACCGTTGCGGGCGTCGCCCACGAGCACCTTGTCGCCGTTGACTTGAAGCGACATCAACGCCGTGCGGACCACTTCCGGCAGGTGGAGGTACAGCTCCACCATCAGCTCGTTCTCCGTGAGCTGCGTGATGCCGCTTGGCCCCGGCGCGGCGTCCTGCGCGGTGTGCGTCGCGCTGCCCCCACCGTGCACCAGCATCCAGTCCCAGAACCTCACGGCCTGGCATTGTGCAAGCCGCGGCGAGTCAGCGGCTTGCCACAGGTGGCAGCGGTGACCGGTTCCATGCACCCTACTCGAAGAGGCGTACACTGCGATCGCTCCGGGCGCAAGGCGCGATTATTTGGCGCGTTCCTCTATGAGCGACTATCAGCATTTCATCGGTGTACTTTCGAGTTGAGACGCATCGGACGCCATCATGCCAGTGGTTCGCGTCTGCACTGGCCGTTCGGTTCGCTGACGGAGGCGGTGACATTCCGAAAATGTCCACGTGACCATACATGCCAAAAGATACGCCGCCGATCTGCATAGAGCGACTAAAAAACACCCCCCGATGCGGGATTTGTGGCGGAGTTTCCATTCCGGAAGGCCTCTTCTAAGTCAAATAAATCTTCAAAGTCAAATAAAATAACTAAGTCTGGAATGGAGTAGCGACTAGGTGTGACAGGGCGTCGGAAACTCGGAAGTACTGGTGTGAATTATAAACAGGGCAGTACCAAATCCACTTACTGCTAAGAGTAGCAATCCTTACTAAAAAATCAACACATCAAGCCTCCCAAAAGCGGCCCGCATCCCGCATGAGGCGGAAGTACTGGTACCTGGTACAGGGTAGCTAGGTATATAAATAACCGGTGCGCGCCCGTTTCATCACCGCGGGCGCTACCCGTATAGAATAGATCGGGTGGTACCCGTACGCGTGTGGTGATAAGAACACCGCCGCGACTAAGGACCGCCTGCTGTGCGCGCCAGAGGCGAAATGTAGACGGGACTAAAATAAAACCGAGATAAGCAGAACTACCGTGTCACTATTTCATTGACTTAGCTAATCACTCCAGCCAAGTGGGAAAATATTCATATCACCCCCCGCTAGACAATTAAATATCGCTCTGTACATTATCGATCTCTGAAGCACCGTACTGCCTTGGCAATATATAATTGGGTTTGGCCCTGGCTCAGGATTAAATAACACCGCCTGGGCACAATACAGTTGCTGATTTTTTAACCCCCTGCCGAAGAAAAAGTACGATATAGCAGAGTATAACCATAGCCGGACTACAGCTGCAAATGATTACAGCAGCAGAAGTATGTAAGCATAACTGTAGCAGCGAATGGTTTTATCGTTTGCGCACAGGCGCCGTCGGAGGCTTGTCATCAGGGTTCTTATAGGTGCGCTGGCTCCGGTTGCCCCTGTCTATACATAGGGCAGTCGCTCCGAGCATTTGATTTGTGCTGCAGCCGTGTGAAATATGCATAACCATTATCAACCTGAGGGTGCATGATGGACACATGCATGCTCCCGCCGCGTCTGCGGTTCACCCGTGCCACGGGCTGATATTGGACACGAGGTACGGTGTGGGTGAGGAACAGGGTGTCAGGGCTCATATTTAGGGCTTGGTGTTTATCTTAGGTCATAAGGGTATATGCTTTCGGAATTTAGGTTCAAGTCTTAGAGCGCCGACACCCAAACACCAAACCCCACCGGAGTCCACCATTCGCACCTCGATGGCCAGCCTGACGCGCGGGCCAGTGTAGTCCCTGTGAAGCATGACGTAGCTCTGGAAGGTCAGCGGGTAGCAGCCTTGGGGCCGCGTCGAGCTGCCTGAGTTGCGGGCCCGTTCTACGACGGAGCTGGCACACGCCTACAGCACGCAAAGGGGCACAAGTCAAGTCGGCGCGGGCCAGCTCTCCGAGGCGCTGTATGCCATCCTTATGGAGTATTACATACAGTTATATTATTTGTACACATATACATATATAAATGCATATCTAAATACATATATATATATATACAATATACATTTTTAGAAGTATGTATGTATCACATATATAGCATGTATGTTGTATGTATGATTAATATATAAAACATACCTTATATTGAAAGTATGTATAATATATAATATATATAATATCACATTATGTACATTATTTTGCATGTATGTATGTATGTGTTTTATCACATATATAGTGTACATGTGCGCATACACGCGTGCAGATATATCATAACATATTACACGCCGCCACAAGCAGCATCAGGCGCACGGCACCAAAACGGTGCACACGCTCACCAGGACGGAGTCCGGGGAAGGAGCCACTGCCTCCTCCGTGTCGCTTCCGGCGATGCTTGCGAGGACAATGTTCGAGGCTTGCTGCAGCTCGCGATAGGAGGCTCCCGTAAAAAACGCCAGCGTGTATGGGTGGGACATCAGGTAGTGCCGCTGCTGGATGATGCTGTCGTGGCAGACATCCGCCGTGTCGCAGCCGCCCACAGGGAAGGCGCCATGGGCGCTGCCATTAGAGGCGCCATCTGCAAGGAGGGTGCGCTGCAAGGCATATTGCGCGGCAGAGGTCAGCGGGCGACATGCCCTGATCTGAGTAAGGCAGGAAGGCGCAGAAATGCGCTATTGTCCCAGCCTGTAAAGGGCTGCCGCATGCCAATGCATATGCCACGCACGATGAGGGTTCGCTGAGAGGCGGATGGAAAAAAACGCATTGATCCACTGTTTCAGATGATTGAATGCTATGCAGCGATGCTACCTGAACGCTCCTCATCACGTCAGTGCCCTGCGTGGATCCGACGCGGATTATGGGCTCCTCCACTTGCACGAGTCCCGGGTTCAGAGCCACCAGCAGGGGGTCGTTGAAGTGAGTCACATTCCTGGAACGCAAAAGCATTGGCGGCAGGTGAGAGGCAGCAGGATCGGCGCGAGTGGGCAATGGCATATGGGGATGGAGCTCAGTATCCTTGCGCGCAACATCGCTCTAGAGTTTCGTGGTGCTGAGCGTATGCAAGCGTGGTATATCATACCGTAACATTTAAATGTAGTTTTTCACTTTGGGGGGGGGGGGGAGAGGGGGGGGGGGGGGGGGGGGGGGGGGGGGCACGCATTCCTGAAATGCCGATATTGCGCTTTCCGCGTACTCGCAGCAAAGCGCTTTCAGTACTCGTGCAGTACACCACTATATCAAATTTGAGTACCAAAAACAATCCGCCGCGGTAGACCTCTTATACCGTACGCATCGTCGAATATTCAGTTTGGGGGGGGGGGGGGAGGGGGGCGAGGGGGGCACTTGTAGTGTCGGGTACGGGTAAGATCGGCCCTCTCCGGTTTTTTTAAGTACTACTGCCTCATTAAAAGTATGTTATGCAGTACACCTGGGGATGAAAACCGGAGGACCGTCAAAAACTGGATGACAGATCTGAAAGCGGCATCCGTAACAATTTTACCAGCTTAATTAGAGGTCTGCCGTGCCGCTTTTTTTTTTTTTTTTCGATGTGCTGTAGTACTTCACGAAAATTTATTTTAAAGACAGCTGACCTGGATCGCCCAGGAACCAAGTTTTGATAAAATTCATACTTCAATATTTTATATCCAAAGCGCGGTGTTGGTACCCGTGGAGAATTCCCATCATGGCCTTGAAGTCCAGCTGGATGTCGGTGCGTCCGCCTGGGATGTTGACGGCGACGATTATGGTGTGCAGCCCAAATGGCAGCACCGCAGAGTCCTGCTGCGGCGGCAGCTCCTCGCAGATTACCACCCGGGACAGCTCCTGTGCGCATTGGCAGCGGACAGTCGGACACAGCCAGGCCCACCGTCAATGAACGCCTCCCCGTGAGCAGATTGATAATCAGCCGGCTCCCTGGCGGGGCACTTCACTGAATAAAGTTGAAACACATTTCAAACATACCATCAACACCACAACATAGGCCACACCAACCATGGAAAACAAATTGGGAGCGGTAAGCAGGCGGGCGTGAAAGGGAAGGAGGGGGGGGGGGGGGGGGTGTTTAAGGGGCTCAAGTCCGGCGCGCGAGTCGGCCTCATCTGACCCGCGAGCACTTTGCGCGAGTATAACCGAGATCGCACCGCATCGTGTGCCATTAATAGAGACGTTTCGCACGATACCCGGTCGTCGTTTTTTCAGAGGGTGACATAACCGCGCGGGGGGTTTCGCATAAACATATACGGTACTCAGGCTACTTGTATGTAATGAAGGCACCCTTGACGAAGAAAACGGTCACCCCCGACCACAAATGGCGGTGCGTCACGGTGCATTTGCACACTTAGAAGGGGTGGCCGTTGTCGACCGCGGAATGTCGCATTCAAATCGGATGGCCCCGTTGATAATCTACGTGCCCCAGAATGTGTTCTGTTGCATGGATGTACCTAAAAGTCCCCTAAAGGTCACAAGTGATTTCGCGCAGTTCAGTGGGAAAGGAATTGCAGAAGGTGTATTATGGATGGGGTCTCAATTTTCCGTTGGTGTATATTGACCGCTCATCGGGCATAGGAGCAACAAAGCGCCCCGCAAAGAGTGACACTCTATATATGTAATCACGCTTGCCACGTGTGATAGGTGAGCCTGGCAGGCAGGTGGGGCATCCGGGCGCCGCGACACACCATATTTCCCATGGCGCTGGAGCAGTCGGACTCCTCCACAGGGAGAAATTTGGCCTGCACAGAGTTGCCCGTCCCCCCGCCATCGTCAGCACTCTGCCATGGCGCATTCTCTCGGCGTATCTCACAGCCTCTGAAGCACTGCACAGGTCCGTACCAAACTACACGGTGTGCAGTCACATGCGGTTGGCAGCTAGCGCGAGCCTCGAGTCCTGCGGTGACACGTACCTTTGCCTGAGTGTACGGCGCGGCGCGCCTCTTGAGCTGCACCGAGATCGCAGCCGGGGCTGATATGGAGATCGTTGGTACGTTCAGCCCCTCGTACAACAGATACTCCTCATCGCTCACAAGGGGCTTCCCATTGCACGTCTTGCGGGAGAAAGCGTGCAGGCGGCATGTCAGAGATGAGGGCGGGAGAAAGACCCCAGTACATAGTCCTACCCGGCTAGAAGAAGCAGCAGCTGCGCAATCACCCCTCTGCGACAAGTCTCATTAATCACTGCAATCATTCCCGGCGAGTCGTTGGCAGCAGGCTCACCAGCTCCAGCAGCCGTGTTACCAGCGCCCGCTGCGCTTTGCCGGGGAGGGGCGTAGAGCTGGATTCGCCTGCAGCGCATGGCGGCAAACGTCAAGACGCCGTCACATGCGCCGCTTCAACCCAGACGGCACCCGGAGTTGCCACCAAGCGCCACGCGGAGCATGCTACGACAATCAAATCAGAGTGGCACGAGCGTACGCATCACGTCGTCCGCTGCCGGGCTTGTGTACATCCAAGTGAGGAAGTTTGCCACCCTCCCGGCGTTGGCGCAATTGGTTGATCCCTGCCACGGTCATGCAGACTGTGTGAGCGCCCCTCGTGAGACGATGCTTCTAGGCTCACCGCGCATGTCATCTGCCAACGCTGGCCATGGAAAGATCTCCCTTCCGTGGCCGACTGCTCGCCCGAGTTGATGCGCTTACCCCTTTGCGGCTGGCGCCATACTTGTGGAAGACAATATAATGGTAGCTCACAAATGGCCAGCCGATGGCATCGAGAAACTGCTGATGGGGCGTGGTGTCTTGGCTCTGCACGTCTTGACCCTGCTCCGCACAGAATAGACATGGAAGGGGGGTCTCATTATTATTATTTTTACTGTCAGGTATGCAATCAGCCCGCCCGCTTGGCAATCCACCCCCCCCCCCCCCCTCCCCCCCTCCCTCGGGCATCAATGGCAGGGGCCCAGAGGAAGCATAGGCGCACAGCGAAAGCGCTCCTGGCACGTCAGCTCTTACCTCGCCAAACTCCGGCGGCAATGACATCAGCTCGACCCGCGCCTCAACCGCATACTCCATGTCCACACCCCGGGCGAGATCGCTCTGCGCGGCAACCGGAGACAGGCGAGCTCAGCGTCGTGGCATGGCATGGAGGGGCACCCAGGGAGGGAATGAGTTGCAGACGTGGAGCAGAGGCGCACCGTGCCAACACGAACCAACGGAATCTCCAGGGCGGCGGCGATCGACCAGGTGACAACTCCCAAAGAGTAGCGGGTCGTTGACACAAAGTAGCCTAAGCCCCTGGTTTGAGGGCTCTGTATGGTAGTTGCTTCCGGTACAGTGACGACCTGCGCACGTGAAACACACACCGCTTAAGGGTGGTGTCGTGGTGGACGGTGCTTACGGTAACGCATGGCTGGCGGGGCGGGGGGGGGGGGGGGGGGGCGACGCAGAGGGGGGGGGGGGGGGGGGGGGGGGGGGGGGGGGGTTGTCTCGGCAGTAGGAAGGCTTGCCTTGTTCCATCGCTTCGGCAAAGTCCGGGGCGGCTTCAGCGAGCTTGCTGTGCAGGGAGGTGCACAGGCACATCTTAGCGCGCTTCTGCTGCGGGATGGTGGGGCATTGGATGGGGGCTAGCAGGGCAGCCATATGCAAAGTGTCAACACAACCGCATATGGACATGTGATGTCGCTGGCTGCGGCAGACATTCATCGGCACGAGGATTGTGAGCTCTGAAATAATGGAATTCAGCCCTATGGACTATACTGTCATGCTAAATGGTGTCGCTTTTTAGTCAATGTTGCTCTATGTATTAACACTCGGCCTTGGAATCGAACCACGCACGCCATTAAGCCTTGTCGGAAACCGTCACCGCTGGGAAGCCTGCTGTCAGCATCTGGGTCGGAGTCCTTATCAAGCGATGACATGTTCACTGATGAAATGAAGTAGCGCATGAGACAAATTGAAATTTGGTAATAATGCATGACAAATATATTCACAAGTGGCGGCCAGTGTACACGTGACAATTGCAGCACCCCGCAGCATGTCGAATCCGGCTAAGGGCACAGTGAGCCGTGCAGGGAATGTAAACAAGCAGCCCCACCTGAAGAAAAGCCGGTGAACTCCTGAGCTTTCCGGGCGATACGCCACCTGTGAAAGCACGTCCGCGGAGTCACTAGAGCTCGATTAGCGCACATGTCCTCACACTTCACTGCCGCGCAGGGCATGCGTCCAGCAACATGGTGGCGCTCTCGTGAGGTCCGGGGAAAGCGACACGACACTCGCACTTGTTTGTCCATCAATATCAGCCTCTGGCGGCCTCGCATTCTGGCCACCCCTAACGCCATGTTGCAAACAAGGCGGAGTGAACTAGACAGTGTCATGATTGTTTACCGTTGACCGTCATTGGAACATGCATTATTGACGTGTGCTCTGTCGTAAAATGCTGTAACAGAAAATAAATGTATTCATGGGCTTAGCTGACTTTCGAATCGGGAGGCGGCCATACTCTGAACCCACATTCAGCTCCATGTAAGCCCCCCCCCCCCCCCCCCCCCCCCCACCCTCCCTTTCTCTTTCTCATGTTAAGTCCCACCAAAATTGCACACACGCCAATATGGGTGTACAGGGCTTGCCAGCCCATACCAATCCCTCGGGCTGCCCCCTAGCTGTGCTATGGTTATGTAACTAGTCTACTTGCTCTCTGATCCTTCCCCTTGTTTTGTGCATCCATCTCACATTGCCTCCCCCGAGCTGCCTGCCTGCACCTCTCCTCTTGCTCTACCAGGTTTTTACTATCTCTGTATAAATAAATATATATGTAAATATATATGTAAGTATGTATATGTATATGTATATGTATATGTATATGTATATGTATATGTATATGTATATGTATATGTATATGTATATGTTATATGTATATGTATATGTATATGTATATGTATATGTATATGTATATGTATATGTATATGTATATGTATATGTATATGTATATGTATATGTATATGTATATGTATATGTATATGTATATGTATATGTATATGTATGTATATGTATATGTATATGTATATGTATATGTATATGTATATGTATATGTATATGTATATGTATATGTATATGTATATATATATGTATATGTATATGTATATGTATATGTATATGTATATGTATATGTATATGTATATGTATATGTATATGTATATGTATATGTATATGTATATGTATATGTATATGTATATGTATATGTATGTTTAAATACATATGTACATGTATGTGCATGTATGTATGTATGTAAGTATGTGTGCATGTGTGTATGTATGTATGTATGTATGTATGTATGTATCACCCGTGCATGTTTTACCCCTGAATATATACACTGGTACGGCTGCCCCTGATCTAAAGACCACTGCAACGGCACGCTATGCGCCACCAACTCGCCTGAATGGCTTCATCCGGAAGTTGGGCCTGGATCCCAGGGTTGTCCGTCAGAATGGCCGGATCTCTCCAGCTGGTGATATTGCACTGAAAAATACGGGCCAGAGTGTCGAAGCCCAGGTGTAGCTGCCCGTTGCTTATTCCTGCAAGGGGGGCAAGCTGGTGTCAGGGCCGCTTGCTATGTGGCGGAACAGGAGTTGTTCGGTACCATGGTGAGCCGGTCTTATGCAGGCGCTCTCTCTTGTTTGTCCAGTACACACAGCGTATCCTCAAGCATTGCGGCTGCGTCAAACGGCATGTGATGATGGCACCGGCGATGCCATTGAACTGTGATGTGGGCGCACACCTGGCAAGTTGTAAACCGGGCCGAAGGAGCCCACAGTGATCGGGAGAGCCTGACGAGCAGTTGCGACAGCCAGCATTCTGTTCATTGGACGGATAAGGCTCCGCAAGGGATGCCCTTGAGCATCGCCCGGACAAGTGCAGCACTTCTGCAGAGACAATGGATTGGAAGGCAGAACAACGCTGGATATGATGATCCTTTACCAGCCGTGAGAGCACGCACCAGGAGGTCGGGATGGAGTTGCTGTTGTTGCTCCGTGAGTCCATAGTCCGCGCCCGCGAAATCCACAGACTGCAGCAGTGCAACCACAGCAGACAAGGCAGAACATGGCCCGCGCGTCACTGTAAGTCAGTAAAAACATTGCCTTTAGTAACCCCGCCCCCCCTTAAAATCAGCCTCCTAGCTTGCAGACAAGCAGTGCAGGAGGCTGCCGGGGCATAGGAGCGCGGCAGAAGTGAAGTGCGCACACCGCGTCTCGACCGTGTGATGCGTTATATGAATGCGCTACATGTCTGGCGGGCAATTAATAACCCCCCCCCCCCCCAACCCACCCACCCAACCCCCAAAAGGCTCCTTTTCTGTGGACCTTTTCAGCGCCGAACATTACAAATCGAATACTGTATCGATAGCCCGTTATCATACTGTGTATTATTAAATCATCTGTGGTCTTTATCATGCAGTCTTTATTGTTTAGTCTGTATCTTGGCGTCCCTAGACGCAATGCCTAGGCAGCGCGCGATTATGTGGTGCGTATCGCCGCACGAGAGTGGTCGATAGAACTGTCCTATTGACAGAAGACGCGCTGGCGTTTTGCAGTGTTGGCAGGGAGGGGGCAGCCTGCCGGGGTTGCGACTGACCTCAGGGGGCAAGTTGTCCTCGAGGGGGCAGCTCTCTGGCTCGCCTGGAAGCCGGCACACCCCGCGGGTAGAGTCCAAGCTGGAAATCAGGCACAAAAGTCGGCGTTCAGTTCAGTCGCGGTATCGTCCTGGGCAAAGCTTGAGACGGAGGAGGTGATGATAGGTTACCTGGTGATGATAGGTTACCGGACCCTGGTTACCTTGCAAGGGGGGAAGGGGGGTTGGGGGGGGGCTTCCACCCTCCAACCGCTTGCTAGCTACAAGGCGGGTTGCGCAGTATAGCGCGCGGCACCCCACTAGGAGGGCACCCACCTGGAATACGTGAAGGTCGCCTCTGCGTTGGTGTAGCTGAAGGCAAGGATAAGCTCCTGCCAGTCGGGCACAGCCGGCGGACACCAGTGAGTGGAAACAGCGTTGCAACCGCACGCCGCACACCTGGTTGCTGGCAGAGGGGAGAGGGGGGGGGGGGGGGGGGGGCGGGGTCGTGCTGGGGCGCGATGCTTCCCACTAAGCGGCGGATGCTCATGCTGGTAGGCCACTTAATCAGCGAGATGATACTGGACGAGTATCGCAGGCCGACGGCTATCGTGGTAACTGAATACTGCTTGATGTGATTCCTTGTCCGCTCGGTTGAGCGGTCGTCTCGTGTGCGAGAGACACGGGATGAATTCCCGGCCGATGTATTTCGGCAATATCGTCCCGGCGTGTCCTGGGTTTACCCGGTTGATGCATCAGCGCCTCGGGGTTCGAATGAGGCAATGGTCCGAGGCCCATGCCAGACCTACGACTGCAGTTGGCGCACGAGGTCAAGTGCTGGGGCGGCCTTCGGCCGATGTCCCGGGGCGAACTTTAAGGATAAGGATTATTGCTTTTTAAATTTTAAGGGTACCTGGTACCTTGGGTACCTGTAGTGCACGATCGCGCCTTCACTGGTACTGGTACGTACGCGGCGGTGTAGGAGTTGCTGGGACGCGGCAGTGTAGGATAAAATATAGCAACTACATAGTCGCTACATGTAGTCGGTATCATTTTTTCATTAAAGCAATATGAATTCTACTTTGTTTTGTACATCCGCAGTCCCACGGCACGCCCCTGCACATTGCAGTACAGAAGCCCATCATGGAGGTCGATGGCGGAACCGCGGTTGAGCTGGCACCGGCTGCGGCAATCGAGGGCGACAGCGCTTAGTCATGGCAGTGTTGGTGGCTGGAGAGCATGCGGCAGATGCATGTGTGCTGGTGAGCGATTGAGCGCGGCGATTCTTGGTGCCTGCCTTGCTGGTGACCCCTCGGGCAGAACCGAGGTGTAGCAAAGAACAATGCCACATACTGTAAGGATTACTTAATATTTGCAAAACTAAGGGTTTGACTACCATGTTTGATTTATGGCCCTGATTTGTCAAAATGCTGCTACAGGTTGACGAGCGCCGGACGGGACCGGTGTGAATTACAAAAAGGCCAGAAACAAATCCACCGCTAAAGGCAGTACTGAAAGATCAACACAACAAGCCGCCCAAAAGCGGCCCGCGTCCATCCCGCCCGAGACGGCATGGATGGATAGGTACGGGTACCGGTGTGAATTACAAAAAAGGCAGTTCCCCATAATTAGAAATCAACACAGCAAGGCGCCCAAAAGCGGCCCGCATCCCGCAGAAGGCGGGATGGATGAGTGATGCGCACAACGGGTACCGGTACCGGTACCGGGTACGGGTACCGGTACGCATCGAGGCCTCCTACCGGTAGTACCTGGAGTAGGCAGGCTGTCACAGCGTCGGTGGCCCACAGCGGACGTCAATAAGATGATAAGGGTTTGGTGTCTGCCACGAGGGCTGGCTGGAATATAAGAAGAGTCGGCTGGAACTGATGGCGGCGCGCGCGGGGGGGGGGGGGGGGGGGGGGGGGGGGGGGGGGGGGGGCGGCGAGGCGGTCACTCGGGTGAGGTCGCCTATGGCGGAAGATCCCGCCCCGACGATGGCCGTTCTCAAGGTCGCCACTGGACTCAACAGCAGGAGAAGTAGGACGGAACAGGATGCCCTGGCAGCTCCACTGTGCAGCGCAGTGCGGTTGCGGTTGCCTCTCGTCCGCTCCATGTAGTCGCCGCTGCGCGGGTTTCAGTGCGTCGGTACAGGGTTGGTGGGCTACGGACTGGTTGGTTGGTGGATAACACGCCGCGATTCGCGTACCCTGTATGGCCAACCTGTGTGGTGATATCCCCGTGCCGCACCGGTACCCGTGCCGTGCCGCACCGGTGTGAATTACAAAAAGGGCAGCAACAAATCCCCCTACTAAGGATCGAATACTGAGGATCGAATTACATGAGCCAGCAGCAGAAGGAGATATCGAATCCTGATACTAAAAGTAGTACCAAAAATCAACACAGCAAGCCGCCTAAAAGTGGCCCGGCACGGTACCGGTACTGTGCTCAAGATAGGAAGTGGAGCGATGATCCCTGCTGTGCTACGAGGCTCGACGATTGTGGTTTAAACTAATTCTGGTTGGCTACTTCCGCCTAATTAGGCGCGGAAGTTGGTAACGTACCGGACTGCCGGTAGAGTCGTTCGTGGTAGTACGAAAGGCACCCGCTACCAGTACCCGTCACTCATCCATCCCGCCTTATGCGGGATGCGGGCCGCTTTTAGGCGGCTTGCTGTGTAGATTTTCTAATTCTGGGGAACTGCCCTTTTTGTAATTCACACCAGTACCCGTAGCGGGCCGCTTTTAGGCGGCTTGCTGTATTGATTTTCTAATTCTGGGGAACTGCCCTTTTTGTAATTCACACCAGTACCCGTACAGGTTTTTTTTTCCGCCCCCGTACAGGTACCCGCCATATATATAATGTAATCACACCGGTATTTTTTGTTATCAGCTTCATATAATTCCTGTTTGGGTACAGTACTGCGTTTCAAGTTGAGTATGGTGCTGCCAAAAAGATCGCGCAGGCTATTTACTACGACTTGAGCGCCGAAATTGGCAGGAAGGTTTAGTGAAAGCGTGCTGGAGGGAAAACAGAGTCAGTGAGGGCGCTGTGTGCAACACAGCGAAACTGGAAGATGGCAGGCTCGGCTGTTACGCCTGCTTTTATGTCTAGCACGTGCTGCACCAAAAGGGGCGCAACGACGGGTAAGCTAGTTAACCCGTACCACTAAGCAGCAACGGTAGCCGGAAAAGCAATTAGGAAAGGAGGAAACCCATAAACTAGTTTTGATCATTTCAAGTTGAGTCTGGTTTTGCCAGTGATGAGCGAAGAGAGCGGTAGATTGGCGAAGAGGGGGTAGCGCCAGGCCATGAATGGGGCCCCGGGAAGGCCACCGTTGCGGAGTCTGGTTGAACTTATATTGGAAGTGGCGAAGGGGCACGATGATGTGACGGAAGAAGAACCATGAGGCACGGGCCATGTAGTGAGGGGAGGGGTTTGGGTCGATGTAGTCCAGAACGACGTCGGTGTTGGTGGCCTAGCCGCCTTGGTGGCGAATGTGGGACAGCGGGACCCCGATGGCGTTAGCAGCAGAAGCGGCTCCCTTACTGCGAACTAAGGTTGTTTGAGCTCCGGCTGTCCTCATGGGTTGCCTTCCACAACCCCCGCAATAATGCCTTTCGGCGTCGCTATTGGCGCCGAGAAGTTCGCGTAGGTCCTGTCAGGTGCACATATGCGCGCAAGCATCTAAACGAATGCGCGTGTAATAAAGATGAAGCACTTTAGATCATCGTTTGTACACGTTGCTAGTGCGATACTCCCACCCGCCCTACGCCAATAACGAAGCAACCCCCCGCCGAAGGCACCGTCGGTGGGTGCGCAAGGGGCGCACGGCCGGTAGGTTGGCGCCTTGAGGCAACCTCCGAGTGAAATCGCTCAGTTGCTATGTCGTCAGGTATAGCGGGTGTATCTCCAACTCTGCTAGGTCTTCGGAGTCGCCGTTGTCGTAAATCACCTTCATCACTAGCTCCCTATCCGCCGGGTCTGCGTCCTCGTTATATCCCATCTCCAACTGACGACATGGATGTTGGATGATACACACGGGTGGCTATCATAGGGCGGCGGTGGGCCTATGGCAGGTGTGACGAGACGTCAGGGAGGGCAGCAACCGGGGGGGGGGGGGGGGGGGGAGGCTACCTAGCCAAGAAAGCCCCCCGGCATGTCATGCATTATCTTTCAAAATAACGCGGCGGTTGCAAGGTGTCGTCACAACACATACAGTGTTACGATTCGTCCCCCATTTTGGGAGATAAGACATGACGCAGGTTTCACATGGGCACATGTGGTAATAATCACACGGTGTGTAATATACCATAAATTGACAGCCGTACCCGGCTTCACAGATTATCTCCCAAAATAACGCGGGGCGGGTTGCAAGGTGTCGTCATTGCACATATAGTGCTACGATTCGTAGGCCATTTTGGGAGATAATGCATGCCGCTGGTTTCACATGGGCACATGTGGTGATAATGACACGGTGTGTAATACGATACATTCACACGATATATCGTTATCGTTACTTATAATACTGTCGGGACATAATGTCCGGCGTTCACGACTTGTCACGATTCCACGGTTACCCGACATAGCGTGCTGACGACTACTGTCCAGATTGGTGAAATACTCGTATGAATGATTGTGGATCACGAAAAGCTGCTACCGCACTTGTAACGATTTATCGTTGACACGATATAGCGTGACTAACATTGTGCGGTCGGGACATATTGTCCGGGGTTGACGCTAACATCGACATACTTGTATGAACGATCATGGGTTATAAAATACTACCGCACTTGTAACAATTTAACGTTGACACGATATATCGTTACTAATACCGTTGGGACATAATGTATTGTCCGGCGTTCACGACTTGCAACGATGTCTCGTTGACCCGATCTAGCGTGCTGGCTACTATCCGGGTTGTGGCATACTCGTATTACCTATTGTGGGTGATAAAAAGCTACCGCACGTGTAACGATTTGTCGTTGATACGATATAGCGTGACTAACACTGTGCGGTCGGGACATATTGTCTGGGGTTGATGATATTAACATCGACATACTTGTATGAACGACATGGGTGATAAAATACTACCGCACTTGTCCCCTTGACCTCCGCCACAGTGCCACCTCACCAGTCCGCGTCCGGGAAGCATGCTCTCTGGACGGTTTGGAGATTCGTCACAACCCCTAGCGGAGCCGCACCAACCAAGCATAATACCGTCCGCAGTACCATTGCACTTCACGAATTTGAAACCCACAATGACAAATACAGTCTTTGTAGCTGTGGTGATTTCACTAGCCTCCCATACTGTCTCGCAATTATTATAAAATGGCCCGTAATCGCGATTTTCCCACAGACTGGTCTTGTAATCGCTGTATATACCGTGAAATCGCCACTTTTCCGCTAGGCTCAGTAGTCGCAATGACATGCCCGGCTCGCCCGCATTCCGTAATATCATTCAATGTGCTAGCATGTTGTGCCATCCCATAGAACAGTGGACCCAGATAGCGCCTCGCGCGGTTACCCGTAATCGCTCCGGATTTCGCCACAAGGTGCTTTAATGCCTGACAAGCTCCGCGACGACGCAACGGTACTGTAGGTCTCAGCCGGCTATGTAGTCGTGCAGTGGCGCGGATGACACTACCATGCGCATCATCTCCGCGTGACTAGCCCCTACCAACACCCGCCGCTGCGAGCCGCCGGCGCCGAGTAGTGGTGTGCCATGGGGCGTCGCAGCTCTAAGCGCCGGATTCCTGAGGGCAAATAGGTCTGGGCCGCGGCAGAGGGGACTTGGGAACCGGTGACAACGAGAATGCGCTGTTGCGTGTGTTGTGCCTGCTTCACGAAGACTTTGTTGTACAAGCACCCCGAAACGAATCGGCGAGCCGGGTAGTACGCGATATATTAAGTCGGTACCGGGTATCTAGTACGAACCCGGGCGCGATGACGAGTGGTCCTGTGGATAACTACGACTATTAGTACATGGGAGCGCAAATCGCAGCCGTACTATTCGGCCAAAGTGGGGAATTTTGTGTACATTATAGCTAGTACTGCTGAACGGGCCTGCCAGCCGTCCGATCAAAGGTCATCAGATGGGCGGTTTGGCTGCCATGTTTTGCCAAAGAGTGCTCACGTTACATAAATATTCGCGAGGGGGAGGGCGGGGGCAGGCAGCGGTTTGCCGAAGATTGTTTGAATTACAATATTCGCGACAGCTGCCATCGGGGAATGTGGCCCCGGGGGGGGGGGGGGGGGGGGGGGGAGGCGGGCGGGCGTGGTCCCCCCGCCGCCCCCCCCCCCCCCCCCCCCCCCCCCCTCCCCCGCCGCTCCCGCCGGGGGAGTGAGGGGAGGGGGGTAAGGGGGCGGGGGCTACTGCTTGTTCTTGTTCTTGCGTGCCCGGGGGACCCTCCGCTTCGACGATCTCGCTGCCTCCGCCTCCGCCTCCACCTCCGCCTCCGCCTCCGCCTGCGCCTGCGCCTCCGACTCCGCCTCCGACTCCGCGACCGTCAGTTTCTTACCTCGGCGTTTCTTCACTGGCCTCTTCCGCTTCTTGTCATCCGTCAGTGTCTTCACCACCTCGGGAGGCTGTGCCGTCGACGACGCCGCCATGAGCTTCCTTACCTTCGCGTCGGGACGCCCCCTGTGCCCAGACACCCACAACAAGCCACAATCGTTTCGCCTTTAAGCGGCTGAGGATGCGGCCTCCTCGGCCACCACGAGTTGCGCCGCTGGCACTGTTGAAGCCCTGGCGTTGAGGTGGGCCTTACGGCGCTCCCGGACGAACCTGCGCGCCGCACAAGTTAGCCACGAGTGGGTGCGTGCTAATGTGGAGGATGGAGTGTTTTGTTGCGCGCCCACCTTGTCACGCGTTTCCTCATGTCTTTCTCGTCCTCTTCGATGCCGGCGGCGCGGACACGCGAGACAACAAGGCTCGCCGCCCACTTTTGCCCGGGGGGGGCGAGGTCGGCCATGGCGCTGTGAGCGGTTAAGGGGGGGGGGGGGGGGGGGGGGGCGAGGTGGAGAAACTAACACCCAGTCGACGACCGCCTTCCGCAGCAGTCAACGACACATCGGAGGCGAGGAGCAGCGCGCCACTACTATTTATATGCACGTATTGTCAAGAGCTAGTCGGTGCGGCATTGTGTCGGTGTAATTTCGCAATGTTTATTGTTGAAGTAGCACGGCGTAATGGATACGGCGAGTGAATCCGGGATAATGTGCGCGGTAGGGCGCGCGTATATGTGCGCGACGAATGTGCGCGCGCAGCGTTGTGCGGCGGTGTGCGGCGGTGTGCAACGATGTTAATATAGTGTGAATATTTTATCGGCCGTAGACGATCAGGTCCGGCAGCACCGCCCGTGCTTGTAAATAAGCGACAATGGATCTAGTCTGTGCACCGCCAGTGCACTCCGCAAGCCTCGCCTCCATCCGCGTCGGAACCGGTAGTAAGTGTTGTTGTGTGCGCACATCGTGACAACATTACACGGTGGCAATTGCAATTATTAGCGGTGGATAATGTGAAGGCGTTTTCGAAATCGACAGAGAATGAGGCGGTGCTGGCGGAGTGCATTGGCGGTGCATAGAATAGCGTGTTGCTGGGGTTTTGGCTGCATCGGACGCCGTATTCCCACCCATCCGGCACGGAATGTCCGGTTTTCACACATTTGTGTGTTAATAAAGTGTGAATATTACGCGTCTTTTACGCCGGGTGGATGGGCATCCGGCGTCCGATGCACCCCAATTATTTGCAGCACGCTACTCTACGCACCCCCAACGCACTCCGCAAGCCCCGCCTCCATCCGCGTCGGAACCGGTAGTAAGTGTTGTTGTGTGCGCACATCGTGACAACATTACACGGTGGCAATTGCAATTAGCGGTGGATAATGTGAAGGCGTTTTCGAAATCGACAGAGAATGAGGCGGTGCTGGCGGAGTGCATTGGCGGTGCATAGAATAGCGTGTTGCTGGGGTTTTGGCTGCATCGGACGCCGTATTCCCACCCATCCGGCACGGAATGTCCGGTTTTCACACATTTGTGTGTTAATATAGTGGAATATTACGTACGCGTCTTTTACGCCGGGTGGATGGGCATCCGGCGTCCGATGCACCCCAATTATTTGCAGCACGCTAGTCTGTGCACCGCCAATGCACTCCGCAAGCCCCGCCTCCATCCGCGTCGGAACCGGTAGTAAGTGTTGTTGTGTGCGCACATGCATCGTGACAACATTACACGGTGGCAATTGCAATTAGCGGTGGATAATGTGAAGGCGTTTTCGAAATCGACAGAGAATGAGGCGGTGCTGGCGGAGTGCATTGGCGGTGCATAGAATAGCGTGTTGCTGGGGTTTTGGCTGCATCGGACGCCGTATTCCCTCCCATCCGGCACGGAATGTCCGGTTTTCACACATTTGTGTGTTAATATAGTGTGAATATTACGCGTCTTTTACGCCGGGTGGATGGGCATCCGGCGTCCGATGCACCCCAATTATTTGCAGCACGCTACTCTACGCACCCCCAACGCACTCCGCAAGCCCCGCCTCCATCCGCGTCGGAACCGGTAGTAAGTGTTGTTGTGTGCGCACATGCATCGTGACAACATTACACGGTGGCAATTGCAATTAGCGGTGGATAATGTGAAGGCGTTTTCGAAATCGACAGAGAATGAGGCGGTGCTGGCGGAGTGCATTGGCGGTGCATAGAATAGCGTGTTGCTGGGGTTTTGGCTGCATCGGACGCCGTATTCCCACCCATCCGGCACGGAATGTCCGGTTTTCACGCATTTGCGTGTGAATATATATAGTGTGAATATTACGTACGCGTCTTTTACGCCGGGTGGATGGGCATCCGGCGTCCGATGCACCCCGAATCTCACCACACGCTACTCTACGCACCCCCAACGCACTCCGCCAGCCCCGCCTCTTTCCGCGCAGGTCCTACATTCCAATTTGTATATACATACGTACATGTACTGCTCCGAAACCAGCCCAAACTTAATGAGTGCACAAGTGTAAATGGGGGGGGGGGGGGGTGGGGGGAATGTGGCGGCGGGGCATCCACTCACACATACCCCGGCGATGCATGACAGATATTACATGCCGTGGCGGGTCGGCGGGCCGACCCGCGGGGGGTGGGGGGGGGGGGGGGGGGTCTATTCAACTACACGTGCGACAGTGTCGTTTCGTGGAGCAGTATATGTGCCCGGCCTCAATTATACCGCCCCCTACCTGCGCTGCATGGTCCACCCCTACGAATTACTTAGCACAAATCGCCATTACTTAATAAGAACCTAGGACAGCCATGCTTATATGCCCGCTTTGCCGATCAACTTCTACGCACTTTCCGTCCATCAACCGCCGGACATGGGGGTTAAGCCGCCAGCTTTGGCAGTTGCTTAGCCAGACTTGGCATCCCGTACCGTGCCCATGGCTTCGCAGCTCTGCCGCCGGCACACGCCGATTCCGGCGCTTGCTGCCGCGGGGTTGCGCACGCATGCACGCACGGTAATACGCCGCCGACGCCGCCACGCTTACTTCCACCACTTTTGCCAGCCGCAGCTTCGCACGCCGTTCCGCCGACATACGAAACGCACGAATCCCCCCCCCCCCCCCCCCCCCCGTCCCCGCGTCATGTATAATATATTCGAGGCGACTATGCGGGGCGCAGCACAGGCCGCGGCGTGGGTCGGCGGAGCGGCAGGCGGCGGGAGCCCTAATGGCCGGGCAGTATCCACACCAACACAGGCACCGCCGCTCACCTCCGACGCGGATGAACCGCCTCCCAAAGGAAACATGCCGGTTGGTGGTAAGCCCAGCAGGCGTGAGGTGCCGGCGCCGGTACCGGTGCGACGGAGCTGTCGCGTCAGGAACCGCACCGCATGTGGAGCAACACATGGCGGTGCCGGCCCCACCTATGTCTAGGGCCACCTCCTCACAACACCCCGCCACGACGGCGTCGGCCACCGCCGACGGCGCCGTTGCGGGGGGGGGACGCCCTGCCAGGCGACGATGATGCGCCTGGTGCGCATCGTCAGGAGGCGGAGGAGGCCGTGGTCGAGGCGACTGATCGGGCTGAGGGGGTTGTCGAGGCGAGCGAGGCTGCGCTCGCGCCACCCGCCCCGCAGCCACATGCGGGACATGCCGACTTGCTCGTCGCCATGTTGACCGGAGCACTACGAGCAGTGGCGGGAGGCGGCCACATGCACTATCATGTGCGTGTCCTGGCCGGACGCCCTTCATGCGTGGACTGCGGCCAACGGACGGACTGGGAGTGTTGCTGCGACGGCACCCCGGCTTTGTGCGGCCCCAAGTACCCATGCATGGCGACCCATCAGCGGGCAGTCCCCTGCCCGACCACGGCCACGGTGAGGGCGGAGTTCCGCCATGTCAGGGACGCGTTCCACGACGCGACTCGCGCCGCCGTGTGTGAGGCTTCCGAGAAGGCACGCGCGGCTGGTAGGGTGCGCAGGGTGAGGCGGCGGACGGCCCAGGAGATGAAGGAGAGCGAGACATGCCGTCAGTGAGGTCGGGCGCAATGTCATTGGGTGGGGCACACGGACGTGTAACACTTGCACTTTGCGCGTACTGCTGGGTTACATCCAGGCAGTGTCACACTATGTAACCGGAAAGGCTGCGTTGCTACTGCAAACGATGCTACGCCTCACTCGGTAGCAACCGCTGCCCCGCCCATCCCACTCGCCTTGGCGCCGCGCTGCCCCGGCCGCCGCGCCTTGGCGCCGCGCTGCCCCGGCCGCCGCGCCTTGGCGCCGCGCTGCCCCGGCCGCCGCGCCTTGGCGCCGCGCTGGGTATCGAGTCCTCCCCTCCCTAGTGAGCGCGTCCACCTACGCCTTGCGCTCGGGGCCGTCCTCCTCCGTCACCACATTCTGCAACCCCCACCGCGTGACGAACCACGCAGCTCCTTGCAGGCGCTTGTACATGTGCCCAAGCACCGCCAGTCGCGACACCGAACGCACCACCGCTGGGGACGCGAGCTCCTTCTCGGTCATGATCGCCTTCACCCGGGCCTCCTCGAACAGCGGACCGGCGTTAAGAATGGAAAACGTTTCCATGTGGTGCAAGCAGTCGTCCATGACCCAGCCGGACTGCGCTGCACCGTCACCTTGCCTGACCCTGCAGTCATGGAGGGGAATGCCGTCACGCCCACGCCCACGCCCACGCCCGGGGGGGGGGGGGGGGGGGGGGGGGGTTTACCTTTCGACTTCTTGGACACCGCAAACGAAGGGCGCAACCCGCGTCCAAAGTTGCTGGGTATCGGGACTAAAGCCTGGCGCCGGTCTTCCCGCTTCATAGCTCGGAATCCAATGTGGCCCTGCACGGTGACAAATTTCCTCCAGAAGTCCCTTCCCAAGCAAAAAAAAACAGGTGGAACGGCGCGAGGGGGAAGAGGTTGACCATGCTGACATAGTCCAGGACCACATGCACATGGCACACGCCATGGCAGCTAGTGTTCTGCTTGGCCTCCGCCAGCCGGGTTGTGTTGAACGCACGCCGGGCAAGGTGCGTGATTCACTGGACAAGTCATCGTCTTCATGGACGGTTACCAAGCGAGCATCCCCGTCCGCATCCACAGGGGGGTGCTCCTGGGCAGCCGCCATAGCCTCCACAACCTGCCACGCCGACCGGGCGGGTTCGTGTGATTCCATACAACCGCAGTTGAGTGGTGCCACCAGCACGCAGGCCGGGCCCACTCACCTCTGAACGCAGAAGGTCCACAATGTCACCGTCCTCGAAAACAGCGCGCCACTGGGTCGCCCCGCCTTAGTCCTCCAACACCCACTCGGTAACGACGCCGGTTATCACGCCGTAGTGCCATACTCCCCGGAACTTCTTGGCGATGACCTTCATGTAGAAGTCACCGGGATCGCCTTGCTTTCCGTATCACGCCCTCATCGGCAGCTTCCACGTCCGCCGGCGGCCACGCAGGCGCGTCGATGTCCATACCGTCTTCGCCAACGGGGTCCTCCCCCACACCCATCACATCGTCCTCCGAGACCGGCGCCGGCGGGCCGTTTCCGACGGCTGCACCTACTCATGCTGCCGCCCCTGCCGCTGTTGTTGCTGCTGCTGCCGCCCTGCTGCTGCTTCTTGTAATAAGGCGGCCTTGCGGTGCAACTTAACCGCACGCTTCAACGAGTGGCTACAGTTCGGGTATTTCCGGAAGTGCCGCTCTCGCACCGTCCTTTCACTACTGCCCGTCACGATGCCGTGGCAGTGCTTGCATGTGTACACGCCATTCTTCGACACACTCGATATCCATCCCTCTCCCGGCATGCCTGCTGCCGCGCGCGCGGGAGGGGGGGGGGGTGTTGAGAGTTGGGGTGGATGTAGCCCACCACCGGCAGGGAGCACAAATGCGAGTGCGCGGCTGTCCGCGCTTGGTTCAGCGGTGAGCGGCGGTGACCGCCAGGCGACCCCGTACTTCATGCGCGTGCTGGGGCGTTACACAATCATCATCAGTTAGGGCGGCTGCATTAAAACGCGCACCTACGAACACCACCTACCGCCTACCACCTACCGTACCACCTACATCCGCCCACACCTCCGCCCGTCGTGCCGCACATTGCCGCACACCGCGGGGTCAGCGATGTGCAGCGATGTGCAGCCGCCTGTACTTAGCCCGGGTACTCCGCGTCGGCGCGCGACACGCGAGCCCGCGTGCGCATATCAATTTGATGAAATTATCGAAACGAGAAATTCATATAGTACTTTACAGGTCGCGCACGATAGTCGTCGCTACTCGGTATGAAATCCACGTCCCTCGTCCGTCCCGTATCGTCCCCGTATGTCGTCGTTCGTCACCAGTAGGGCACACTTGCGTCACATCTGAATCTCACAGTGCGACGGTGGCGCGACATGTCGCGGGGTGACGCTCGCTGAGGGTGTGCGTAACACAAGATTCGCCGACAACAGCTTCTACACACCATTCGACCCCTTTGGGACCTTTGTTATGCGCATATACCGTGTGATGCGTCCTTTATGCGACCCGCCCTTGGTGCCTGCTATAGTCGCCGGTAGCATGGTACGGACTAACGCCGAGTGGTGGCAACACTACATGAGGGCGGCCGAAGGCAACGGACCGCCGTTTAAAATAACGGAATATCAGCGCGAGCGAGGTATTTTGATGGCAATGTTTTAGACGATCCAACAGTGTTGGAAATCCCGTCACTGGCCTTCAATTAGTCTTGCAGAATGCTTCGGCAATTTGCTTGATGCATGAGTATAACGGAGCGTCGCCTACCCATGGCTTTCCGTAACTGTGTTGCTGCCTAAACGGTCGTCGTAGAGACGCTGCAAGGGTTTCACTGGTGCCAGTCCTGTCCCGGGGGCGAAAAAACAATTAGCGCGAGCGTGATCCTTATTTTCTGCTCTCTGGATTTGAACTCGTACCTGTCGCGCCCGGCGACTGCGCAAAATGTCATTGTTGGGTAAGGATTACAGGTATGGGATATTTCAAAATTTGAAACGATATAATAATCCTGCTTATCTTTGCACCGCGGTATTGTTGCACCGCGCGGCTGGCGGGGCGTGTAAGCCCTACATGTAGCTGTGCGGGTAGGACGCTAGGTTATAGGGGTGCAGGAGAGCGAGGACCGGGGTACATTGGCGCACACCGCGCGATTCAGGGTCC
Source organism: Tetraselmis striata (assembly GCA_006384855.1). NCBI lineage: Eukaryota > Viridiplantae > Chlorophyta > Chlorodendrophyceae > Chlorodendrales > Chlorodendraceae > Tetraselmis > Tetraselmis striata. Next base: position 75,356 of record VCJN01001100.1, on the reverse strand, counting down.
GGCTCAATATTAACATTATACAGACAGGCCGGGGCTGGGCTGGACGGAAAAGCCGGGGCCAATTAAATGAGCCCACTCCTAGACTAAGGAAGGGGCAGCGGCACTAGGGCCACCGCGGTGGGGCTGGGGCACGGAAACCTGCTCTGCGCGAGCCGGTGCGTCGTGCTGGGAGCTCGCCGCGGAAGCGCTACTAGCGGGCGCGCGGGACTCGGTAGGAGTAGAACCACTAGGCCGCTGAAGGTCACTTCGTAGGGCTTCCAAAAGCTCCGTTAGCCCGCGAAACCGGCCTCCATCGCGGCGTTGCGGTCTTCGGCTAGGCCGCTAGGGGCGTCACCGGAGTTGTCAGGCATACTGAGCCCGGACAATGCCGTGCGCAGGGCGTCGTGCTAGCGCAGGCGGATAATATCGACAAGGATCGCTTCCCCTCGCGGCACAGGTGCCGCGCGATTGCTGGGGTGTGAAGCGCAACCGCAAAATGGATGAGCGCTATGGTCTAGACAGTTGGCTAAGTAGTACCTGCAGGCAGGCAGGGAAACATGTCGGGAGCTGGTGCGGTCGCGAGTCCGCTGCTCACTGTCCCATCCTGGAAGATTCTAGACAGAGCCGATGACTGGCTACTGTGCTATATTTTCCAGGTGGTAGTCGTTTGACCGCACAACTCGGTCCGTCGTCTGACTAAACTCAGTTAAGTACATAACAACGAATAAATGCTTCTGTGGCAGTGAGAAGACATCGATTCCTGGCCGATGTAGCGCGACTATTTCGGCAATATCGTCCCGGCGTGTCCTGGGCTGGGTTTACCCGGTTGATGCATTACCCCATCGCGGGGTTCGAATGAGGCAGGTATACGGGCTAATGGGCTATGCCAGACCGACTGCACTTGGCGCAAGAGGTCAAGTGCTGGGGCGGCTCCGGCCAATGTCCCTGGGCGAACTTTACTTTTACTTTTTGGACACGTTTATTCAAAATTCCATGCCTCGAGTCGGATTTTGGCAGGTACCTGTGCTATAATTACACAAGGGACAGGTACAGTCCGTACCTGTATAGCACTACCTGTATAGCACTACCTGGAGCACTACCGGTCGCTGGCTGCTGGTCGTTTCAGGTACCTGTACTAATCCTTATACATATATTACACAGCATATATTACACATACAGTATAATAGCGCCAATCCGTATATCAGTATATCGATATGTCAGTCCCCGAGGCGGATTGCTACGTCACGGCCAGCAGAGCGCCGCGCAGACTTGCTGTGCCGGCGGTACGGTACCTTGCTGCGCCAGGACAGGATGGCCGCCCTGCGCGACGACGGGGCCTTCATACCGACGGTGCTGCATTGGGAGTGGTGACTCTGGCCAGTTCTTGGGGGTACGCGGGCATCGGCGCCACGCAATGGGTCGCCACAAGCAGTCGCGCCCGCGGCGATTTGAGCCCATAGTGAACCAAGATGAGCAGGGCGAGCACGAGGGCGCTGCTCCTCCGGCGGCCAAGCGGCGCCGGAAACAGGGGCGGCGCGTGGTGCCCCGGAAGGCGGCGGTGCGGGAGGAGGTGGCGGTGGCTCTGCAGCCGCGCGGCTCCGCCGGCAGCGAGCAGCGCGGGGCGTTCTACTTCGCCTCCCTGCCGCTGGATGGGGTCAACGGCGCCGTGGCGGCGGGGGCGCTGGCGCCGCTGGCGGCCGCCGCGCTGCGCGTGCGACTGTGGTTCACGCCTGCCGGTGGCGACACGCATGTGGTGACGTGCGTGCTGGAGGACGGCGGCAACGCCGGTGAGCAGCGGGACGCGCAGTGCTGCCCGCTGGTATGACCGCTCTCGCCCACTCCGAGAACGGGCAATCCGAACATCCGCTTACTCTATTCAAAATTATCCCCTCAACCAGCTGACTTCGCCGCCATGGGTAAAGGAATGGCATTTTGGATGATTGATCGTCCATGATATCGCCTGAGTAGCAACGCGAAAGGGGAATGGTCGTCTTCAATTGTGTCACCGTGCCAATTGCTGGGATCAATCTCGTGTTGACTCAATGACCATAATGACTTCTCTCGGTGTCAGTCCGCTGTTGGGGGAATGTGGCTACACTACAGCTATGTCCCAAGCAAGGCACCGCGCACCCCGTAGCAGTCACATGGGGATGCAGTCTCAGGTCCAGCGCTAACTATCCGGGACTTCACATGGGGAGTCAGGCTTGAGCCGGCTACCATCAACTCGTGGCAAAGCGGCTTGTACGCCCCCTGCAGCCGCTGAGTTTTGCTGCATGGCTACCCCTCCGTGGCACAGGGCTGCTTCGTCCTGCCGGATGGCGAGCTGTGCCGCTCCCTTCAGCGGTTGCTCCTCCCGGACTACAAGGGCATCACGCACCTCCAGCTCCAGCTGGCGCCAGGGTGAGCATGCTGCCCCCGTCTGGGCGCCGCCTTCGCCCCGCCCTTCGCCTGGAGCCCCTCCACTGATGTCCAAAGCCTGGGAAACGCACCGCCAGCTGAATTCCGCCGAATCCCCTCTCCTTCGGGTAGGGACGCGCCGCAGCAGGTGCCGCAGCTGCAGCTGGGTGTGCCGCTGCCGCTGCCCGACGAGCCCACCACGGAGGACAGCATCGCTGCGCGGGGCTGGCACGCCGACCTGCTACGCATCATAAGGTGGCTGCTGCCGAGCGTGGGCGACCTGCAGAAGGAGGACCGGCAGGTGAACCCCCCCCCCCCCCCCCCCCTCCCGGGCCCCACTGCCCTTCCCCTATCTCTACCCCTGCGTTGTCGGGATGCCGGGTGTTTGGGTTCTCTGTGCATTGTTGTTATTGCCCTCGTTGCGCGCAAGGGGAAGGCCATACTTGTCTGAAACACATCAAATTACGCAGTCTATATAGCACGCAATCCCCGGCTCCGTGGTGCACAACAGCCCATTGACGCTGCGAGACCCTGGAAACCCACATGGGTGGATGTCTGGGTGCGGAGGCCATGTTGAATCTCCACAACTGATGATATCTCGCTGCGGGCCCATGTCAGGGAGATTTCTTTGATGTGGCGGAAGCTGTACGCACGCATTCGGCCCGCCGCCACAGAGCCCGGCCTAGATGGCTGCCCGCCCGGGCTGCGGCCCAGCCTGCGGCGCTACCAGCGCCAGGCGGCCGCCTGGATGGCGGCGCGCGAGGAGGGGCAGCTGTCGGCGTCCCTCGACCCCGGCCAGCCGCGGCTGCACCCGCTGTGGCGCCAGGTTCCCTTCCCTGGACGGCCGGGGCTGCCTCTACGTCAACCCATACACAGGTGCGCGGTGCCCGCAGCGGCCAACTGCTGGCTGCACCAGGAGGCCGGAGTGGACGGCAGGGGACACCTACAACATGTGCACTGCTGCCCTGATAATATGAATCCAGATGAAACTACAGCGAGCAGCATGTACCGAATTTTCCTATACCTTGCGCGCAATTCCAATTACGGGTGCATACGGCAGGTTCAGGTAGGTCCGTCGGCAGCGGCATAATGCTGATATGGGCTGTCTTGGGTACGTGATGCCCCCGGCCCTGGAATGTGGATTGGACATGGCGGTTTCGTGTCCATCCAGCAGCTGTGCCCGATGATCAGAGAGGCTCAGGGAGGCGTCACAGGAGCAAGGGCCACGGGGATAGACAGTCAGCGGCGATCGAGAGTGGAGGGGGGAAGGCGCACATGAGAGGGGCAGGCAAACCGGGGGGCGCGGGGGGGACATGCGGCGGGGCATGCGCCCAACCTCTGACGCCCCCAAGCTCAGGCAATCATGCCCAAACCAGGGCGGCACATGACTGAGCTGGGAGGTGCGGCGCTGGGTGTACGCGCTGCGGACAGGGGTGCTTACGGAGCAGGAGTTCCGGCAGAGCCCGGTGCTGGGCGGCATCCTGGCGGAGGAGATGGGGCTGGGCAAGACGGTGGAGGTGCTGGCGCTGGTGCTCAGCCGGCGCTACCAAGGGCCGCCGCCGGAGGCGGTAGCCCCGGGCGGCAATGGCGGCGAGTGCCGCGAGCGCGTGGACTGCGTGTGTGGCCGCTACGGCAACATTGGCGACAGCGTTGACCACTACGACGACCACTACGAGGTGGCTGCACCCCTTGCTCGATGCTCCGTTCCATTCCCATGGAGTTGCCTCCCCATTCCGTAGGCACACTTACTTTATATCTGACTTTGCGTGAGGAAGGGATATATGTACCCATCTGGAATATGTTACACATACAGGACAGCATCTCCGACTCTATAATGCGAAACACTCAATGATTTAATATGGCTCGCGGATCGAATCAAGTGTTAAGGGTAAACAGGAGAAAGGGTTTAGTTGCGCACCCTGCCTCAGGCGCATCTTGTCGTAGAGCGCCGCTGATGGCATTGGGTGTGGCGACAGGGCGAGTGGGTGCAGTGCGACGCCTGCAACGCGTGGCTGCACGTGCGCTGCCTGGGCCTCCAGAAGGCAAGCCAGATCCGGACAGGTGACCACAGCCTCCTTTCGGCTTTCGACCCCCCTTCTCTCCTGTGAACCGCTTTCCATTGGCCCGTCTCGCCTCACATTATGATAACGTGAATGAGAATGTTATATAATGACATATGTGATTCCTATCCTTATAATACAGTAGATGTACCTATATGCTATGTATCATTGCAGTATATAATATAAACTTATACAGTATAAATACTTAGTTTTGTTAATTGAACAGTACGTATCGTTATCTTAACAGTATAAGCAATGTTTTCAATGAATAGAACGCGCGATCAAATGAGTTGCTTGGCCCGCAACCAGTGAGTACCGTGGTACAGAGCTAGGCAATGACTACGCAAAAGATCCCAATCCCAGCTGCCTTGCCTGCTTTCATTCTTTCAAAATGTTCTGCGCTGACGTGATGACCCCTTGTCCCCCCCCCCCCCCCCCCCCGCTCGGCCGCGGTGCGCGTGCGCGTGCAGAGACCTTTGAGTGCAGCCGCTGCATTCAGCGGCGCGCGACGGTGGAGATGCGTGGCATCTCGGGCGCCACCCTCATTATCTGTCCGGAATCCATCCTGCCGCAGGTGAACCCCGGGCGCGCGGCCCCGCAGCGCACCATCCGGCTGCCCCCCTTGCCCTCACGCCGTGGCTGCGCATCCCCTTACGTCACCTGACATTGCCTGTCTGCACTGGGTGCGGCAGTGGGCGCAGGAGATCGAGAAGCATAGCGTGCCGGGGGCGGTCCGCCTGGTGGTGTACCGGGGGCAGTCGCAGCTGCAGAGCTACAGGCGCCGGCCTGAGCGGGTCGCTGGTCACCGCCGTGGAGCTGGCGGCCGCCGACGTTGTGCTGACCACCTACGAGGTGCGCGCGCCCTGGCGGCTGAGGGAGCAGCTCGCTAAGCATGCGTCGGCTCCATGCATGATTGCGGTGTTTAGACTCCCCTGCGCGAATAGAGGAAACACTTTGTGCTTTTGTCAAAGTTTATCATGGTTTGTCCTTTGTCCTTTCAGGTGTTGCGGCAGGAGCTGCACTACGAGTCAGATAATGTTTCGCTCCTCCCGCTCCCTACGGACCTCCAAGAAGTACCCGGTGAGAGTGGAAGCTTTGAAGGCGGCGGGAAAGTGGCAGAGAGAGAGACAGAGAGACAGAGAGACAGAGATGCCGGCCTTTGCCTTTGCCTACCTTTGCGTACGTGCTTGCCTGGCACGGCCCCTGACTGCCGCAATGGCGCCGCTCTGCCTGCCGGCTGGGCGGCTGCTCGCAGGTGCTGCCGACGCCGCTTACCCGGCTGCGCTGGTGGCGCATCTGTCTGGACGAGGCGCAGATGGTGGAGAGCTCCACGGCCAAGGCGGCGGAGATGGCGCTCAAGCTGGACGGCGTGCACCGCTGGGCGGTGTCGGGCACCCCGGTGCCAGCCCCCTCCCCCGCACAGAGACACCTTCCGTTCCATTGCCTTCTTGGGGCGGCCCTCCTGGCAGGGGGGAGGAAGTATGACTAACTGTGCTCCTGTGCGCAGATCTCGCATGGCTTGGAGGACCTCTTCGGGCTGATGATGTTCCTGCGCGTCTCTCCGTGGGGCACTGCCCGCTGGTGGCGGCGCGGCCTGCAGGAGCCATGCGAGGCGGGGAGCGGCGCCGCCCTCAATGCGCTGGCGGAGCTGCTTACCCCTGCTGCGGGCGGCCTCATGTGGCGCAATTCCAAGCGCGATGTTGCGGAGGAGATCGGCATCCCGCTGCAGGTGAAGTCCGCAGCTGTATTGGCTACAGTCCAACAAACCAACGCGGCCCTCGGAAGTCTCCCAGCCCTGCCCGGCATTGCTCTGCACGTCCACGATCCTCCCTGCGCATTATGTTGGCACCCCGCCATCAGCGCTGCCACCGCCGCCGCCACCCACACTGCCATACTGACGTGCCCCCAGCCTCCCTCTGGGAGCATGCAGCAGCCAATTAAGCCTCACGGTCACGGGGATGTGCACTCCATCAGTGAACTAACAGCCTCCCTTCCGGCCAGCACAATCACGTGACGCCGCTGGAGCTGTCGGCGGTGGAGCGGCACTTCTACAACCGCCAGCACGAGCAGTGCAAGGTGTGGCTGGGCCGGGTGCGCACTGCGGTGGGCAGTGGGGCAGCAGGCGGGGACGGGCGGTGCGATGACGCTCCGCTCCGTTGCGGTCGCTGCCGGCCCGCAGATGTCGGCGTACAACTTGCTCAAGGCGGCCGCGCTGGATGCGGAGGGGGCGGAGGAGGACAGCCTGCGGCCCCTCACCACGCGCGAGGAAAAGAAGCTGCTGGGGCCGCTGCTTCGTCTGCGCCAGGCGTGCTGCCACCCGCAGGCGAGCCCTCAGCCCCCCCCCCCAACCCAATCCCCCAGCCGCTGTTGCAACTCTCTATGAAAGGGGGCTACCTGCCATGAGATGGGAATGGAGGCTGATGAGACGGGGGCGTGCGCGTAGGTTGGCTCCGGAGGAATCCGCTCCTTGGCGGACGCGGGAGGCCTCAAGGCGCCCATGACAATGGATGAGATCCTCAAGGCAACCCCCCCCCCAACCCCCCCCCCCCCAACTCCATTCCTCAGGCCATTGAATACCAGATAAGTAATATCTCTGCTGCGTTTTTTGCTGAGGGCCGAGTACCTCACTCGAAAGTTGAGAGAGTGAACAGATGAGAATACGTCTATAATTCTATGATTAAATTTAAGTTGCATTGTTATGGCGGCCCACAAATTTGCCGGCGCGTAAGCTCTGCAACCCCGCTTTTGTGGAGTAATGGCCGTGCGGGGGGCTTCATTTCACTAACACAGCGTCAGCACCGTTGCTCTCAGCAAAAAGGAACTAGGGTGGCTGGAACGGCTGCCTTGACTGCCGCGCATTGACGGCGCCCCGTCTCTGCTGGGCGCGGCGTAGGTGCTCATCACCAAGGCCAAGGTGGAGGCGGAGGAGAGCCAGCGCATCCTGATGCTGGCGCTCAACGGCATCGCGGCGTGCATGATCCTGCAGGGGCAGCGCAGAGAGGCGGTGGCGACGTACCGCGAGGCGCTGGCCACCGGTAAGGCGCCCCCATTGCGGGCTTGCGAGCGGCCACCCGGTTTGCGCACCCGCTTCCCGCTCACGGACCATCCGCCGGTGTGTGCGCGGCAGCGGAGGAGAACAGCCCCGAGCTGCACGCCGACTCGCTGCAGCGCCTGCACGCGCTGCACAATCTGGGCGCGCTGCTGCGGGAGGGCGTGCCGGGAGTGGCGCGCACGCTGCGCGACGGAGAGCTGGGCACCCAGGTGGAGGAGATCAAGGCCAAATACCTGCTGCAAGTGCGCCCCCCCCCCCCCCCCCCCCCCCCCCCCTTTCCCCTCCTCCACCTTCCCTCCCTGCCCAGCTGCGGGCACCCATGTTCACATCCCACATTCGCTGCGGGGGAAAAACTCTCTGAAGGAGATGGCAGTCCTGGAAGTCCTCACACTTGCGATCCCTGAGGTCAATCACAACATTTAACTGTAAATCTGCAAAAGGCTTGTTTTCTGGCTTGTTATGACGTCGTTTCCAGCAGAGACAACACCACTCCCGTGTAGTGTCTGCTGCTGTGTAGATGCCTCCCTGCCATCAAGGCATGCCAGCGTGTGACGCGACAATAACAATACGTGCAGTGATTGCTCTGCTGTCACGTCTCTGCTCCTTCTTCGCGGTACTCGTAGTCCTCCTATACGTCACGGGACCAATGCCTGTGTGTTATTGTACCATCATCGTCACAGCAATTGAGTCTGTGTTAGGGATGAATATCTACGGTAGTACGAGTACGTAGTCGCTGGTATGGTGTGATTCAAGCAGGGTATAATGGAGGATGTCACCTGTGCATGCTCATGATCGACGCGGTGCCACTGCCCCTGGCAGTGGACCTCCAAGCTGCGCTCCGCCGACACAGACTACACGGAGACATCGCGCCAGGCGGCGTGGGCGCTCGCCCCCCGCATGCCCTGGCAGGGCTGGTGGCTGGTGGCGCTGGACGGCCTGGCGGGCGGGCGCGGCGACGAGGGCGGCGAGGCCGTGGTGGCCGCCTTCCGCGACCACCTCGGCGACGCGCAGGGGCAGGCGTACCGCGCCACGGCGCAGCAGAATGCCTCCTCCATCACGCGTCGCTTCACGCTCGTGCCTGGCTTCAAGGCCGTGCTCACAGAGGAGCTGCGCGCCATGCAGGTCCCCCCTCCCCCCCCGCCCATGCGGTTCTGCACCTGCGCTGGAAGCATTGCCGCAGGGCTACATGATGTGTCCACCTGCTCTCCCTCCCTCTCCCACACGCATGGCCACTCAGGCGAGCAGCTATGTATGTGCCATCTTTGCACGTGGTGCCGGCGCGGTAGCACAAACCACCATGCGAATAAGAACCTGCCGCGTGCCTGCCAGAGGCCGTCTATACACCGGACGACCCTATAGAGAGCAGTTTATTACTTATATGTGGAAGCCAAATAGCTGACGCAGTCACTGGACGGGACCCGACAGAATGCTGTTGGCTAACTTTTTAAAGAGCTTTTGCTGTTTGAAATCGAACATCTTTTTATACATAAAATAGCATAGAATCCGGCAGAATACATTTTGCAAAGCTATTGCTCGATCTCGGCACCTGGCAGGCCTTGTCGGCCGGGAACAAGTGCTTCTACGCGCCGCACTGTTGTCTATTGAATTGGTGTTTCTGCAGCCGGTAGATCTTTGCTTCCAGGGTGGAGTGGCCGGGACGCAGCGCAGTATGGCTACATGCGTGTGCATGTAGAGTACTGTTACCAGACGGCTGAGCCGCGGCGCCCGCTGTGTGCCGCCAACCACCGCAGGAGCACTGCCACGCGGCGCTGACGTCGCTGGAGGCGCTGCGGAAGGAATGCGAGTCGCCGAGCGCGGAGCTGGTGGAGCAGGCGGGGCAGTGCGGGCAGTGCCGGGAGGAAGCGCTGGGCGTGCGGGGGAAGGTGCGCAGCAGCGCGCAGATGGAGCATGCCCATTGATCACAGGCTTTGCAGGCAGCGCCATGGGCGGCGGCGGCGTGATCGGGAAAGGGGTAGGGAAGCGCTGCCTGATGAGGTTCCTGGCTGCAGGTGTGCCGGCACTGCGAGCTGGACGGGCTGTTCCTCAAGTGGGAGCTGCGCCTCTTCCGGCTTCACAGCAGTTCGCTGCAGAGCGGGCAGTCGGTCTCCGCGGAGGACGTCGCGCGCCAGGCACAAAAGGCGGCGCTCTTCAGGTAGCCCCCCCCCCCCCCCCCCCCCCCCCCCAAATGCCACACCACCCTGTCTCATGAAGCCCTACTAGCTACGTATACTAGCACCTCCCCAAGGCCGCATGTTGCACAGGATGCATGTTCCTCCCCCCATGCCATGCCAGTGCAGTGCAGTGCAGTGTGTCATGTCATGTCATGTCATGTCATGTCATGTCATGTCATGTCATGTCATGTCATGTCATGTCATGTCATGTCATGTCACGTCATGTCATGTCATGTCATGTCATGTCATGTCATGTCATGTCATGTCATGTCATGTCATGTCATGTCATGTCATGTGGCGTGGCATGCTATGCTATGACATAGCATAGCATAGCATAGCGTAGCGTAGCATAGCATGCCATGCCATACCATACCATGTGGTATGCTATGCTACGCTATGCTATGCTATGCTATGCTATGCTATGCTATGCTATGCTATGCTATGCTATGCTATGCTCTAGCATGCGATGAGATGGAATGCGACTCTTAATGCTGTGCCATGCCCCACTGCATGACGTGACATGGCATGGCATGGCATGGCATGCCAGTGTGTGATGACATGTCATGTGGCTTGGCATGCTACGCTATAGAGACTCTTAATACTGCCATGAGACTCTTAATGCTGTGCCATGCCCTACTGCATGACGTGACATGGCATGGCATGGCATGGCATGGCGTGAGCTGCCGCTGCCCTTGCGTCTGCTCAGGGTGGGGCGCGGCGGGCTCAATGAGGAGGGCGGCCTACAGGACAGCGCAGCGCCGCTGGGGCACAGCCGTCGCGACGGCACCTCCAACGTCTCCAACACAAGCGTGGTGCGACACCCCAGCGAGGCGGAGGCCGCCCTGCGCTGGATCCTCGGCCAGCTGCGCTCCTCGGGGCTGGACGCCGGCCCGCGCATGAAGGAGGCGGCGTCCCTTGCGGCGGAGCATCTGAAACACATGGAGGTGCGGCGCGGCGAAACTCCGGCCACCCGCCCCCACCTTTTCAGCCGTGCCACCTCCCGAATATATAGGAGGCTGGCATCACATTGGATAGAGGGATTTGTTTGCCCCCGGGACAGGACTGGCAACAGTTTGACCCTTGCAGCGTCTTCACGGAGGTTTTATGAATCGTTTGGGTATATATAGCGACGTCAGGTCGCTGTCAGAGCTGTCAGAGCGCTATGTATAATGTACTGGCGCGTAGGTGGCAAATAATTTGAAACGGCGGTGCCTGGCCGTGTTTAAATTTGCCACCCTTCTAGCGCGTTTCTATTTGTATTGTATTCCGCTATTACTGCTCTATTCCGCTATTTCATTCTTTTATTGCTCTTCTTATCCGACCGCATATTACATACTTTTTAATACTGGTACGACACCGCAATCGGATAACGTAGGATGCGATAATAGTAACAGACGGGATTCCTGTTCATAACGCGTACCTGCTAATGAACTAGTACTGTTGATAATGGCCGTACCTGCTAAGCACGCGTACTAATCGTCAGTGATTGCCTGCTAATTTGAAACAGTGCACGTAACATTTGCCTGGAGAAATGGGCAATACTAAGTCAAATAATGTAGTTAATTCTATCCGACATCGATTCGCAGTAAGAAAAGTCAAATATTGTCAAGACATTTCCTATGTCTATTTCTATTCTATTCCTAATTGCCGAATTTTCATCCCAATTGACTGGTGAGTCTACCGAGATCAGGACACGTACCACTAGCGGGGGGGCCCGCCAGCTGCCGCGCAGTGCGGGCAATTTTCCACACCCACCTAAAATGGAGTAACGCACCGAGGCACTGAATCACTGCGTCTTTATTACGAGATGAGATGAGTACTGGTACGGATATGCAGTGATGACAGAGCTCTTCCACTTTCGGCCCAGCCGATCTGGAGCTGCCGTCTTCCACTTTCGCAGTCACTCGCTCTACCACTGAACGCCTCAGTCAGCTTTGGTCCCAGGGTCTGATGGGTTGTACCGACCCGGCAACTTTGTGATAAAGGGATACTACAGAGGGTCGTGAGGGCAAACGAGTATAAGAGACAACGTCGAGCACGGGGATACTGCCCGCGCCCCCGCTGCTGCTGCTCCAACAGAGTCCTCCCTCAGCTCGGCCAACTCTCTCGTCGCCACAAGTGTCATGAATGCCACGGAGGGAAAAGGTATGACAAAGACACGATGGCAAAGACAAAGACAACAAAAGCCGCTGCAGGAACAGCCTTACTCAGGCCGGCTCCTCGATCCACCATGGCGCCGCATGTGATTTGTAGTCACAACCGCGGACGTGGGTGTCAAGTCATGGGAGGACCCGTTGATATCCCCCCCCCCCCTTCTCTCCCCCTTTTTCCCAATCGTCTTCTGCACACAGTACAGCGCGATGCCCGAGCTAACCGCTGCGAAACGGACCGAGCTGCACGCTGAGAGTGCGGATTCGGCCGGGGGTTCTGGGGTGGCCGGCATTGTTCTCTTGCTGGCATGACCCTCTGCAAGCGACACCCTGGCTCGGCCCCGGCTGACACCCGCCCGCGCAACCCCAACGGCGCCCCGCCCCGCCGCGGCAGGCCCAGCGCAAGCTGTTCCTCCGCGCGCGCGCCGTGGCGCTGGCGCAGCGCATGCTGCTCTACGCGCACGACGAGCTGGGCATGGCCACGATGCGCCTGCGCCTGCGCTTCCCGGGCGAGCAGGTCAAGCCGCATGAGGAGCTGTTCAAGCTGCACGAGGAGGAGGTGCCCGCGCGCAACGTCGGTCCGTCTCCCCCCCCCCTTCCCCCCATCCGCCCTGCAAACCCCAAACTCCCTTCACCGCCCCGCTCCCTGTGTGCCCTCTGACTCGTTTGGGCTGCTCTGCCCCCTCGCGCAGAGTTTAGCCGGGATAAGGCTGCCGCGGCTGCGACTCTGCGCTCCCGCCTCGGCACACTGCACTACCTCAAGACGCTGGAGGTACACACGTTGGGGCTCGCCCTTCTCCCCCCTTCCCCCGGTGTTCTCTCTCTTGACCACCGCCCGGTCACCCATGCGCCTGTCGAGGCGGCCGTGATGAAGGCATGTGGCCTGACGTGCCTCACGGCCATGGCCAGACGGCGACCGCCAAGCCGGAGGCGCAGCTGCTGGAGGGCGACCGGGACCACTGCCCGGTGTGCCAGGACGTTCTGGGGTTCAGCCTCGTCATGTTCCCCTGCGGCCACAAGTGCCCCCCCCCCCCCCCCCCCCCCCCCGCGGGCCCACCCTTGGCCTGTGCCCCGCTACCGCCCCTTCCCTAATTAAGCTGCAAGCGCTTCGCTGAATGACTCTGGATAATCTGACTCGGTTGGTTCGAGATACCGAATCGATCGGCAGCATTGCCGTAACCGTTGCATGCTGTAATCTTTATGTACAGTGCTTCTGTGCAGCCTATGTCATACTTGCGCGTAGGTGGCAGTCGATTTTTTAACCGGTGGTGGCTCGCCATGTTTTGCCGCCCTTCAAGCGTTTAATTTTCTATTGTATTATGTTGTTCGATTGTGCTATTGATATATTCTCATCTTCTTGTCATTGAATTCCCAATTGTAATATACTGTTTTGACGCGGCAGTAAGGATTACGTTATCCTTCATGTCCTTCAATGATCCAAACTATCAGCACATATTCTATTCTATCTTATCCTAATTGCCGAATTTCCATCGTACTACACTGGTTAGTCTGTCTCTCGTTTCGGGGAAAAGAGGGGGGTTAGGGTAATCACAAGTGGCCCTATAAAACCACAGCGGCACAGCCCTCCAAAACGCGGGCGTTATCCCATGTCAACGGAGGATTGCCCGCATGCACGGTGCACTTCCCGGCATGGGTGATCCTCCTCACGTTGTGCCCTTCGACGAACCTAAGCAAGCTCCGTACAGTCGATCAGACGCATCCTCCGCAAGCTGAGCCCCCCTCCCCCCGCCCCTTTCCTCCCTTCCCCCTGCGCCGCTGACATTCTCAGGATGTGCTGCAAGTGCACGATGGCCCTTGTGGAGCGTGTGCCCAAGATGGTGCCCAAGGTGCAGGGCACCCCCCTCCCCTCCCCCCCCCCCCCCCCCCCCCCACACACACAGACAGACAACCACCAATAACAACAATAACAACAACACAACCGCCACAACGTAAACAATGACGCCGATCGCAGGCGCAACGGCTGCCAGCAGGCCAGCGCCCGCCCTGTCGTCGCATTTAGCTCAGAGAAGCAACGCACCCTGCAGCGCGTGAGACAGGGCGGCGGCGCCCAGGCAGCCCCCAAAATGTCCTGTCCAATATGGGGCGTTGAATTGGGTTTCCAAATCGCTAATAACATGTATTGACTCTTTGAGCATCACCGCCGAGTTCCGTGATAGGTCCGTGGTGTATTATGTGATAGACGGCGTCCATCCTTCTGCACGAGGACAAAACAATCAATATGATATGCGGCGAACCCGAACCGTGATCCTGGTGAACCATAAAGTGCAGTTGGTGGCCGAGTCTCCCCCCCCTCCCCCCCCCCCCCCCCAAAGAAATCAATGCGGTGCGCAATTTCATTTTATACCAACCATATACATAGGCGACCTTGTAGAACATAAGTACTGCGGAGCGGAATGTAGGATTTGACACCCATGATGCTCCGCGCCGGTACCCGGAGTGAGTACCTCGTACTTCCCGGAATCGCGGGTGGGAAGGAGGATGCGCCCCGGCGCCCCGCCACCTCCGCTCCCAGCACAATTGTGCAAACAGATGGGCTGATCGCGCGGAGGGGCAGCCGAGTCAACTGTGGTGTCTGCAGCACTAGTAGCCCCACTAATGGCGCCCGGGACACTAGGCTCAACCATCGCATCGTGGGCTTGTCTGTAAGAGCATTCTAGGTGCCACTATTTCCGGGCGAGGTCTGGGAGGTTGCCTACATAGGTTTTATACCCCCTCCCTCACCCCCTGCGCCTGGAGCGTGACACCCCTCACCGCCGCGCGACCGCAGGAGTCGCAGTCCATCAGCTGCCCCTCCTGCCGCGGCCGCGTCCGCGTGCCGGAGATAACATACGTAAACGTGCAGAGGCCGGTGCTGGCGGCCAGCGGGAGCGGAGAGGAGAAAGGTGAGGCCATTCCAAATGAAGTTCGTCCTTAGTTTAGCCCCCCCCCCTTTCCAAACACACACACACACACACACACACCCTCTCCCTGCGTATCATGACGTGTTGCGTGGCGTATTACTGCTAGGCGGTGTTGTCTATCAGCGCCCCCAACGCCGAGTATCCTGGAAGCGCACTGACCCCGTGTGCCCCGGGGTTTCCGCGCAGGACCGCGCGCTGGCGGCGCGGAGCCACCGTGGGAGGACGCGGCGGTGCTGCCCATCGGCTCCTACGGCACCAAGCTGGAGGCGGTGGTGCGCCGCGTGCTGGCCATCCTGCAGCGCCGCCCGGGCGCCAAGGTAGCCCCCCCCCCCCCCCCCCCCCTCCCCACTTCCCCCCCCCCCCACACACACCACCACCACCACCTCTCCTCCTGCCTAAGCGGGCTCGGGCGGCGGATGGCACCGCAGCCTATACACGCCCCAAAGCGAGGGCCCCGCCATCGACTGCAGTGCCCCAATAACCGCACCCGTCACATCTGCGCCCAGTTTATTCCGTATCTGGATCAGCCGAACGGGTGCCGGCGCACCTATACATGTGAGCCCGGAACAGGAGACGCAGAGTGGGGCCGCCACCCCGCATGCGGCCGATGGGACCAGTCACTAGTTCGGGGCCAAAGGTCCGCCTACATATTTTACACTGCGCACGGATCTGGGAAATCACCCTACTTTTTAGGCTACTGTCCGTGATACATCCGTGCAGTATCCGGATAAATTTTCAAGGAGTTTTGACCTGCCCCCTTGAAGCAAGATTCGCGTTTGCATTTCATTGCTAAAATCGTCTTTTACAGCCGAAGTTCGCCTTTCTGTTTCATACTTGTAAAAACCCATGATATCTCGGGGGCATATCGTAATGGCCGATGTTGTAGCTATAGTAAGTAGACGTATCCTGCGTTACTACGTCAATGCGCTGTGGCCAAAGGTTCGCCTACATATTACGCTTGAGATCTGCCATGGTTTAGCCTGCTGTTTGATCGAGGTGCGTTGCCATCAGCGGTGTTTTGTTAGTAGACAGCTCGGCATCCGTAGCTAACTGGGCCAGGTGGCAGACACGCAGACTTGCAACTGACGCTGCGCGACGGGCATTGCCCCTCCCTTCCCCCCCCCCCCCCCCCCTTTCACCCGGCTTGCCCCAAACAACAACAACACCAGATCCTGGTGTTTTCCTCCTGGGCGGACGTGCTCAGTCTGCTGCTCCACGCGCTGGAGGCCAACAAGGTGCCCACCGCCTACGCGCACGGCGGGCGCAGCCTGCAGGTGGGGCCCGCCCGAGCTCGTCCCCTCCCAGCCAGGGGCGCTGACATCACAGGTCGCCGTATTAGTGGGCTGACCAAACGCATCTACTTGGAGGTCAGCGCGTGAGACGTAGCAACTCTCCGCACCAAACCAGGGGACTTACTTTGGGAGCAGTGTGAGTGTGCCGTTCGGTGCCGGTACCTATCAACATTGGGCATCTGCCGTGATCGCGCTTTGGCGTCACTGTGTGTCATTGTTTTGGACCCCCGCACGAAGAAGGGACAACTGAACTTGTCTGAAAATCTGCCTTGACAGAATATGTAACGGGATAAATGTAATAATATGGTATATGTAATGGAACACAGCAGCTGTTGTACAGCTGATATATATATATATATATATATATATATATATATATATAACTACTATAATAATAACAGAATAATAGTGCGAAACAACATAATAGTAACTGGTAACTAACATTATATGTAACGGAATCTCCAACTCTGCGGTGCAAAGCAATTTGTTATTATCGCAACCCGCAGACCCCATGAAAGTTGCGTCCGCTCTGATGCCACTGCCGGATTGGACATCCACTAGAATTAGTTACCGGACCGCAGGCTCAACACTGCTTGTGGGGTGTGTCTACTACTAAACGGCATGTATTGTCTGTAGTCTCCAGGCACTGCAGACGGCTGACACGTGCTGAGCGCGGCCAACTGCAGGCCGAGATCGCGCGCTTCCGGGGCGCCACGCACAGCCACCCCGCCGCCGCCGCCGCCTCCCCCAGCATCGGGCGCAAGGGCGAGCTGCACCACCAGGGCGGCAACCCCACCGACAGCAGCGCGCACAGCGTGGTCTGGGCGGGGCGGCGCGCGCGCGGGCGGGCGGCGGGGCGCGCCGGTGCGGATGGCCCGCCCGCGTCGGTGCTGATGCTGCTCACGCAGCAGGGCGCCAACGGGCTCAACCTCACGGGTGCGCCGCCGCCCCGTGTGCCGTCCGCCCCGCCCCAACCCCATGCCAACACCAGAAATAGCGCTCACTACTACCACAATAACCGCATCGCCACCCCCAGCGTGTCACCTTCCGACAATTCCGGTGTGCTTGTTCGGGCATGCTCCTCAGCATTCCCAGCTGCTGTGGCTTCCTCCGACTGGTCGATGCCCTTGGAAGTGGACTATATATGGTATACGAGTACAAGTAATAACGGATAGATTATATTACTCGTATTCTAATTATTAATCGGATGTTTTAAAAAAGTCCTTGGAAGTGGACTTTGTGTGCCGGCGCATCTAAGGCGCGAACCCGAGCATGCTAAGGGTTGCTCAAGTCAGGGTTGCTGCGGTCTACCTGCAGGAGCGTTCATCCGCAATTAAGGTGTTCGTCCTCTGACAGGAAGGGCAGGTTCCTATTCACTGCGTTCTTCTCGTAGATTTTTTTGGATTGGCGGGGGTAAACAATACCAATTGTTTGTGAGCATGGCGGCATGTGTGTATTGGGGGAGGGGGGGGGGGGGGGTCGTTTTCTGCTATGGCGGGTGTATTGACACACATTCTTCAATGTCACTGTCCAGGATGGCGGTTTCTCACGGTTGCTCACCCATAAACATCCCACAGGCCGGGCCTCATCATGGCGGGGTCCTGGAAACATTATTAAAATGCCCATCCGGTAGAACTTTTCTGTGTTACTACTGCGTCGGCACCGGCATGCCACCGTGAAAAGCACGCAGTTCGGCAGCGAGCCTCGCGGGTGCGCGTGAGTCTCTAAGCATATGGCGCATCCAGGGCCGACCAGCTACAGTCCCTCGCTGACAACCGCATGGGGGGGGGGGGGGGGGGGGGGTCGTTTTCTGCTATGGCGGGTGTATTGACACACATTCTTCAATGTCACTGTCAAGGATGGCGGTTTCTCACGAAGCTGCTCACCATCCGCTGCTGACGACGTATGTATCGGCCTATATACATGTATATTGACGTGTACAATATAATGTAGTCTGTATTATAATGTGACATATATGTATGTTATGTATATGATATAAAAATAAAATATATAACATACTTGTGTATATTCGACGTAGAACGGCCTGCGGACTATTTCCGGTTCGAATACAGTAATATATAAAAAACGTATATATAATAGGAATAGATTACATGGGTGGGGGCGGGGGGGGGGTGGGGGGGGGGGGGGGGGGGCTCACCCATGAACATCCCACCGGCCGGGCCTCATCATGGCGGGGTCCTGGAAACATTATTAAAACGCCCATCCGGTAAAACTTTACTGTGTTACTACTGCGTCGGCACCGGCACCTGAAAAGCACGCAGTCCGGCAGCGAGCCTCGCGGGTGCGCGTGAGTCTCCAAGTATATGGCGCATCCAGGGCCCGACCAGCTAAAGTCCCTCGCTGACAACCGCATGTGCGGGACCCCTGCCTCCTCCCCCGCAGAGGCGCAGCATGTGCTGCTGGTGGAGCCGCTGCTGGACCCGGCGGTGGAGGCCCAGGCCATCGGGCGCGTGCATCGCATCGGGCAGGTGTGGCCATGCGGGCCGGTGTCCCTCCTCCCCGCTGGGGACGCCAACATGCAGTGCCTTCAAGGAAACGAACGGGGGCGAGGGGCCGGGGGCATGTTGAATTATGCGAACGGGCTGCTGATATGTCCACAATGAAGGGAACAAGAACTGTAGGTGTTGGTATTTCTGTAAGGCCGCGCCGTGGGTGTTGTTATACGCATACTGCATGTAACAAGAAAGGGAGGCGCACTTAATATATGTACATATATATTTCTATATCTATATTCATATATTTATATTACACATATATACATATACATATACATATATATTTCTACATTTCTATATACACACATATATATATATATATATATATAGATATATATATAGATATATATATATATAGAGAGAGAGACAGACAGACAGACAGACAGACAGACAGAAAGATTTTGGAAGTTATTTGCCACTGTGTTTTGCCCTCGCATTTTGAAATGTGGTAAACCCTACCATCTATTGTCATGATAAGAAAAAGCATCGTAATCGACATGTGTTGGCAAGTGCCCTGATATTTGCGTTAATATTTGCATTCGAGGAGCCGCAGACGGCCAAGCGTATTACTCAATCGCATGAATTGTTTTCGTTCACAGCGCCATGAGCACTTGCGCATTCATGTATGGATGCTGAGCGGGGGAGGGCGACGTGCGCTGCCGCAGGTGCACGAGACATGGGTGCACCGCTTCCTCGCGACCGGCACGGTGGAGGAGAACGTCGCGCGGCTGGGCGCGGAGCGCGCCAGCGCCCGGGACGCGGCGGCCGCGGCGGTGGGCAAGAGCAAGGAGGCCCACCGGCTGACCGTGCGGTGGGTGTCCGTTGCGAAAATTCTCCCTCGGTTCCGTGCCCGCTGCGCCGCCTGCGGCGCCCGCCTTGACTGACCCGGCTGTTGTTATGCTGTGTGACCCCTCGGCGCGCAGGGACATGGCCATCCTGCTGGACAACCACTGGGACGCGCCCGGCGAGGCGGGCGGGCGCGCTGCTGCCTCCGGAGGGGCGTGAGAAGAGGTCCGATGCATGTGCGTGGGGGTTTTAAGGGTTTAGGGTTTAGGGACGCCAAGCGCAGCAATCGGTGAGGCGGTGCCAAGGCCTCTCCAGGACGGCGCCACAGTATACACCGTCCCACAGGCTTAACGCCAGTCGCCCACAGGCGGGAGACACAAGGCGGCTCTAGCAGAATCGTTAAGAGCTTCGCAACATCTCAATAAACATCGATGTCTGTCGCGATGCCTCGTACTACGACAAAGGGTCTGCTGCTCGCCTGGGGTGAATGCCGAGGGTTCATCTCCACTGGCGCTCTGCATACAGAATGCTCCGGCTGGTGGGCACCATGGGGTCAACGCACTCCCGCGGGATTGACGCGTGACCGCTCACTTCCTGCCAGTGATGAGGGCGCTGGACTGCAGCACGTCGAGCGCCTTCTGCAGCACCTGCTCCCGGTGCTGGTACATCTTGCGGGTCTCCTGCAGGAAGCGGTCCTCCTTGAACAGGTCGGCCAGGACGTCCTCCGCCAGCAGCAGCGTGAGCCCCTCGCTGTTGCGGATGTCCAGCGCCAGCGACCGCACCAGCACGCTGTCGATCCGGGCGCACACGTTGTCCGTGAAGCGCTTGCTGGAGGTCTTCCAGTACGCCTGGAGCACCATCTGCAGCTGCTCGGCCTCCTGCTGCTCGTTGGACTTGTTCCCGATGGTGTATCGGACCTTGAACCAGTTCTTCAGGGCGGCACACGCTCCCTTGATGGTGCCTTGACTGACGTATTCAGCTTGCAGCTCTTCGGCCAAGGTCATGTGCTGATCGACGACTGCGCTGAACTTGTCAATCATGATCTTGTTGTAGGTGTCCATGAAGTAGTGGTTCATGGTGAAGGGCTTCTGCTCGTCGGTCAGCAGGCCGTCGACGCCGCACTTCCCGTGCACCTCCTGAATCCGGGCGCTGATGACTCCCGCCACCACCGTCTTGATCTCGCTCTGGAACGTGGGGTACTGGTCGCGAGGAATGTGGTGCTGGATGACCTTGAAGCACACCTCCTCCAGGATCTTGGCCACCTCATCCACCAGGTCGTGCGCCGGCGGCCCCCAGGCCATCACGTACTCCATCACGAGCGCTTCGGCCACCTCGGGGCGCATGGAGCCTGGCAGCTCGCGTCCGCGCATTTCCCGGATCCTGCGCATCAGGGCGTCGACGGACCACGGGTCGTCCTCATCCTCGGATTTGGGCATCAGGTCTCGGATGGCTGTCTGGAACTTCAACTGTGGCCCCTCCCGGATCCTCGCCATGACGCGCAGCTCGTGGCCGTACTGCATGAAGGTCGGCAGACTGTAGTTCCCATCGGTGGAGGCCTGGACGTCCCCGATGACCGCGTTCACGTACTTGCCGAACTCCATGCGGCGCTGCGTGACATCAGCGGGGGCGCCCTGGCCGAGCTCGGCGAGCTTGCTACTGACCTCCTTGAGCTTCGACTTGACCTCGTCTCGGATGTGTGGCAGTGTGGCCTGAATTCGGCTCACCAGCACAGTGGTCAGCTTCCCGGCCAGGTTGCCCACGCCAAAGAACGACGCATCCAGCGTCTTGTAGTGCGAATGCCCGGAGAAGTACGCCGTCTCCTGCACCTTGGCTTCCTCCAGGCTCAGGTTGTTCTTCACCTGCTCCTGGCTGCGGTTTCGCACCATGACGTATCCGAGTCGAAGGGGCTTGCGGAGCCCCTGCAGGACCGCCATCACCTCGTCCTCGCCGCCCTTGTCAACCAGATCGGGCTTGGTGAGGACGCCGATGGTGCGCTTGCCATCGGGGTCGACAATACTCGCCCGCTCCAGGATGTCGGCGGTTGCGATGTCGACATTGACAGGCAGCACCGCAAGGATGACAGTACGGTCCTCTGCCAGGTAGCGATTCAGAAGCCCGTCGACCTCCTGGATCACGCTCGACGA
Organism: Tetraselmis striata; assembly: GCA_006384855.1. Taxonomy (NCBI): domain Eukaryota; kingdom Viridiplantae; phylum Chlorophyta; class Chlorodendrophyceae; order Chlorodendrales; family Chlorodendraceae; genus Tetraselmis; species Tetraselmis striata. The sequence continues at coordinate 53,888 of VCJN01001100.1, read as the reverse complement.
CTGCCCTTCCACGGCTGTCCTGACGATGCCGGGAAGGTCAATCACAGTCAAATCGGGGACGTCGGGCGACTTCAGATCGATGCGAATGCTGTGCACAGCCTCGAAGGTGGCGCCGGGTCGTCCGCTCCCCGCCAAAAGGAACTCGGTCAGGCACTCGATCTTTGGACCGATCTCCTCGGGGCTCGACACAGGCCCCGCATCAGCCGGCTGGGGCTTGTCCCAGGACAGCGACAAATGGGCAGACCATGGCTCGCCACTGGGAATTCGGTGCATCCGGAGCTCCGTTGCACACTTGGTGACGAGACCGGCGCCGCGCGGGAATGGGACACCGCTGAGAGACTCTAGCACGGAAGACTTGCCGGAGGACTGGTCGCCCATGACTGCAGCAGAAACAGCCGAACACGGTGCACGCGAAGCTCAATACCCTGAAGGATCTATGCAGCATGCTTCTGATCTCGACGCGACTGATAAGTGGCGTCGCCCTATCGCGATGCGACTGCGGTGCGATGCGGTACGGACAGCAAGGCGGCCGACTGCTTTACATGGCAGGCGATTTACTTCAAAGCGCACTGCAGAGATCCAAGTGCCGATACCCTGGTACAGTTTGCTGCATACACTTGCCATCGCGCGAAGGATGGGCAGTCCACACGACGCAAAAACTCGATCGGCAAACGGAAAAGGTACTGTGCGGTTCGCGCGTGGCCTATAATAAGAGGAGCGCAGCCGCCGGAAAATGAATGATTTAATCGAGAACGAGGTCGCTATCTGATATACCTACAGTCCCATACAGCCGCGCTCGTGCCCACTACTTCATGTCGCAGATTCAAAAATGCCCCGACTTGAGGGCTTTTGTAAACGCTTCAATGTGTCTCAGATACTGTGGCATACTAAATGCAAGTGGCGGTCGCGTGCTATAATAAACGGACGGGGAGATATTGGGCTCGTTTTGGCGGCGCACCTGCGATCTGGGGAATGCCGATCTCCTGCTCTATCCCCACCCTGCGGAGGTTGTCCACAATATCGAGCCATGGGCGCACGTTGTCCTCGTACGCAACCTTCATGGAGCTCCGCTGCTCCATCGTAATGCTTGCTTGAGCGGGATGGTCTTGGTCACAACGGAGTGCATGCAATAAATGATGTGAGCGCTGGTACCTCTTTTTAGAAACCATGGTGCGTGTAGTTGAGGTCGCGATTGTGCGCGGCGATGGTCCGACCGGCGTCTTTGTATTATTCGCGCGACAGCAGCACAGCTTCGTGAATTGGCCAGGGCGACATTGCACTCCTCACCAGCCAGATGCATGTCGTGCAGGAAACACGCGCGAGTTTACATATGGTCGCGACTCCTCGTAGTTGTCCAAAGTACGACTTTCGCATGTAATGATATGACAGGTACTGGTGCACGACAGGACAAGTGGGCGACCATTGCGCTTGAGAACATCTCCATTATTTGGCCTTGTCGATATTGCACCATCCCGCACCACACAGATGCCGCCGCCGTCGTGCACCTCAGAGAACACTGCGAGTTGACATAATCTGTTCGCGACTCGTAGTACAAATTGCGAATCTTAGGATATGACAGGTAATGGTACACGACACGACAAGTGCGTGAACAATGCGTGAGAGCGTTTATATTAAGGGTATGGATAGGGACGACATAGGGTCGATTTACAACGGGTACCCGGGTGCGAATTAAGACCGCGTCGTGCAGTCTTTTAAACACCGCCTATTGCCGTACTCGGATGCTGCCATATATATATGCTGGAGAACTGGAGTATGCACAGTGCACAGGCACTTTGTCATATTAGCGACTACTTTATACTGTGAGGATGTGAGAACCGGCCCTTGAGACTAGCGACTATAATAATTCCTGGCTGCACTTACTAGGCATCACTATATACTTTCACCACACAAGAGGCAGACAAGACCGGGGGACCGCAGTAGCAAGCGACATTGATTGCATCGCAACAACTCCGCGGCGAGTGATGCTCCCCACCCGTAGGTGAATCTCGGAGAGGCCGATGCAATGCCGAGGTCGTACAAGAATTATTTTTAGCAGCCCCCCGTACAAGGCTGCTGCCCAGCGGAACCAGCAATAAGTGCTACCGGGACTACGAGTATTACTTAAAAAGCCGCCCGTGGGGCTCCTTGGTCGTCGCACGATCCGAGGATCAGCGGCAACCGGCCACTCCACTCAGCCCTCTACCGCACTTAGGTAGAGGGCATGGGTCTTAGGGGTTACCAGCGCCCAACACGTGGAGGTCGGGGTGGTGCCGCCAGGCCTGCCGCATTCCGGGTCCTCCGCTCCTAGTGGGCCGCTGCCGGATGGCGGCGGGCGCCATTTTATTATCGATCGATGAAATCGAACCCGCATGGCCTCGTGCCATGTTGAATGATGTGCCTATTCGGCTGATGCATGCATCGCCCATCCTTTTTTATTGAGTGCGCACTCCCTTGTTGTTGAGGACGGCGGATACATGTTGTGGCCACATGCAGGCCGAGATTGCGCGCTTCTGGGCGCCAAGCACAGCCATTCCGCTGCCGCCGCGGCAGACTACCAACAGCTCACCGCTACTCGCTCTGCTGCTCGGCCAGTTCGGAATTGACGACACGCAGCGACTCATCCGGACCTGTGCGGCGGCGAGCGCCAGCCTACCAGACGACTTTTATCATCTAAACATTCACAGCAGCGCGAAGGGGGGGGGGGGGGGGGGGTTAGGCACTTAATTTCGGGGCGCCAAGCACAGCCACTTCGCCGCCGCGGCAGACTACCACCAGCTCACCGCTACTCGCTATGCTGCTCGACCAGTTCGGCATTGACGACACACAACGACTCATCCGGACCTGTGCGGCGGCGAGCGCCAACTTATCAGATGACTTTTGTCATCTAAACATTCACAGCAGCGCGAAGGGGGGGTTAGGCACTTAATTTCGGGGCGCCAAGCACAGCCACTCCGCCGCCGCGGCAGACTACCACCAGCTCACCGCTACTCGCTCTGTTGTCTCGACCAGTTCGGAATTGACGACACGCAACGACTCATCCGGACCTGTGCGGCGGCGAGCGCCAGCTTACCAGACGACTTTTGTCATCTAAACATTCACAGCAGCGCGAAGGGGGGGGGGGATTTAGGCACTTAATTTCTGGGCGCCAAGCACAGCCACTCCGCTGCCGCGGCAGACTACCAACAGCTCACCGCTACTCGCTCTGCTGCTCGACCAGTTCGGAATTGACGACACGCAGCGACTCATCCGGACCTGTGCGGCGGCGAGCGCCAACTTACCAGACGACTTTTGTCATCTAAACATTCACAGCAGCGCGGAGGGGGGGGGGGGGGGATTTAGGCACTTAATTTCTGGGCGCCAAGCACAGCCACTCCGCTGCCGCGGCAGACTACCACCAGCTCGCCGCTACTCGCTCTGCTGCTCGACCAGTTCGGAATTGACGACACACAACGACTCATCCGGACCTATGCGGCGGCGAGCGCCAATTTGCCAGATGACTTTTGTCATCTAAACATTCACAGCAGCGCGAAGGGGGGGGGGGGGGGGGGGGGGGGGGATTTAGGCACTTAATTTCGGGGCGCCAAGCACAGCCACTCCGCCGCCGCGGCAGACTACCAACAGCTCACCGCTACTCGCTATGCTGCTCGACCAGTTCGGAATTGACGACACACAACGACTCATCCGGACCTGTGCGGCGGCGAGCGCCAATTTACCAGTGACTTTTGTCATCTAAACATATTCACAGCAGCGCGAAGAGGGGAGTTAGGCACTTAATGCTCCAAAATGATGATGATGTATATAATAATCAAACATCGGGCGCAAGGGCGAGCTGCACCACCATGACGGCAACCCCACCGACAGCGGTCTGGGCGGGACGGCGCGCGGGTAGGTCGGCGGTCGGCAGGGCGCGCCCGCGGGAATGGCCGCCAGCGTTGGTGCTAATGTTGCTCACGCAGCAAAGCGCCAACGGACTCGACATCACGGGTGCGCCACCGCGCGTACCGTCTACCCCCCTCCCCCCCCCCCCCCCCCCCCCCCCCCCTACCCCCCCTCACCTCCTGCCAGAGAGCATTGCCTGTTGCGAGCCTCGAGCCTTCGCCCGGCGCTGGTGGCGGAATCGCCTGCCTCCGTCACTATCCGTACGTGCAGCTCCAAAACCACATGGTGCCCCACGCCCAGAGAGAAACGGGTTGCGCAGAAGTCCCCCCCCCCCCCCCCCCCCCTCCCCCCCGGTGCTCACTCCCATCCCAAAGGTTACCCCCATGCCGAAACACGCCTCCCATCCGACCTCACATGCCGCGACACCTACCTGGAGACAGACCGCCAAAAACGATTGTTTGGCAAGCCGTCACACCGCTGGACAGAAGCTCCCTCCGCAGACACGGCCGCCTCTCCGCGATAGGATCACCTCCTATCTTGGCCGCGGGCAGCCCACTACACCCTACTATCACCCTTACCCCCTCGCTTACTCTCCACCAGGAGGATGAGGACATGGCAGCAGAAGTAACCCACTCAGGCGATGTGTTCAGCGATCTGGGTGATGATGAATGAAGAATCGGAGGATGCCGAGGACACGGACGCCGAGATTGAGGGGTTGTAGGCCGCTCCCCCGGCCCCTCGACACCTTACCCCTACCCGCAGAAACAACACCCATGGCATAAACGCACGACTACCCACAACGCGATGCGCCTCGAGCCGCCACCCACTCCGCCGGTGGCGTTGCAGCGGCGAGAACATGCAAACCTGGACGAGGAGGAGTGCGCCGCCAGCTTCCCCCTAGCTACACAGTAGCACGCGACCCAGGCGCCGGCACCCCACCCACAAGGCACTTGACGGCGCGCTCTAGGGGGTGCAGACCCATGCAAGAAGAATAGCAGGGAGGGCGGGACACTTAGGCTGCCTTCCGACCATGCTTCTGCTGCAGAACACACCCTGTATGCGAAGGAGTGGCCGGTAACATGGCGCGCCGCCCTAGCTGGACGCCTACCTGGGCAGTCAGTCGATGCTGCGCCCAGCGGAAACGACGAAACCAGCGGATCGCCTGGGGCTCTCGAGCTGATGGGCGTCGAAGCCGGAGACGAGCCCCGGAGCTAGCGACAAGAGGATGAGTGGCAGCCCAAGGCTGCAGTGGAAGGAGGAGTGGCTCGGAAGCACCGGGGGGGATGGCCGGGAGCCTGAGGTGTCATACAGCTTGTGTTCCCACAGTGGTTAGAGATGGCAGGTCCTGCGAACAACTCAGTCCGGGCGGAGGAGAGCATCAGATCAGCATGCTGCAATGACTTTGACAGTTGTAGTTTCACCTCACTTCCGCACCCACACCAGACACCGCCGCCCGCTCTCCCGGCGGCCTCGGCGGCGCCAGTCTCCTCCGTCGCCTCCCTCTCACACCCCCTACATCCTACATCCTACAACCCGCTGCAGCAGGCGTTCCCGCTTGCCAGCCTCGCGAGCTCATGTCTCAAGGCAGGCCCTCCGGAGCACCAAAACCATGGCATGCCGGTGGCGTCTGCCTCCGCCACAGCCCGTGCGCCGCTCCAAAACCATATGCCCGCACCCAGGGCAAGCACCCCCACCATCATTGCCCGCGCCATCGGCGCCCTCCTCCGCTCTCACAGCTCCGGCATCATGCGTTGGCGCCCGCAGCAAGCATTGACAGCCTCGGGGCCGCCCGCGGCGGTGGCGTCTGTCACTACCACGAATAAGCCGCCACGATGAGAGGCAGACGTGAAAGGCAGGATGAAAGGCACTAAGGCAGAGTGGGAGCATGCCAACGCATGAAATGGAGTGGCGTGGGATTCATATATGTCACTGATCTCACCCGCAAAGTTGTTGCGGACGGCTTCCCTGCCCCGAGCCCCAACCATCGAGGGCCTCGGGCACAGGAGGCTCGATCGGGCGCATGACAGGCAAATGAACGGCAATGTCGCACAGCCATGCCCGGAGCGCCCGTTGGTTGCCTACTCATGGATGGCCGTGCGCTTGCATGGACCATTTGAGATTCGTCACGGTAATCAATAATTAATCATTACGACTTTATTCTGGTCAGACTTCCGGCTACACAGGCCAGCTGTTGTACGGCCCGGCTGCATGAGCCCGCATAGGGTCGGCCGTAGCTCGGAGCATGCAACCCTCTGAAGACACATGGGACCATGGAGGGCCGCGCGTCTGCGCCCGTTCGCAAAGTGATGTAAGTTCAAATGCAGTTCGCTATTCGCTCTTCACCGCGCCTGCGGGCAGTTGCAACATTTGCGGCGATGCGGGTCAGACCGCTGCCAGACACCCGCCGGTGGACAGCGGTATACACATGCAGGGTAGTCAAGGTTGAAGGGCCTTGAGCCAGCTTCCGAGGAAGGGGGGACAGGGAAGGTAGCCAGAGACGGCCCCGAGGAGGCTGCCATCTGGCACGGGATTGCCTTAGGGGCAGGACGGGGCGCTGCTCACCCGTGATGACGCGGCGGCCGATGTCCTCCAGCCTCGCCTCCATGATGCCGGTGATCGCCTCAGCGCTAAACTTGTCCTGGAGGTGCCTTCGTGCGCGCTTGCCCAGCGCCTGAGCAGAGTATGGGTGGTCAGAGAGTTCGACGTTGGGGTACTTGGGCCGGCACTGGGCAGGTACGTTGGGCAACGTTGGAGTACGTTGCGTACGCCATTGCGTCTGCGATGCGGCCTACAGGGCTACAGCGCTACGTAGCTCGCTATCTATAGCCCAATATCCAGCGCTATGGGCTACGTGGCGTACACCGGCTCGGGCCCCCGTACCCCTGGTACATTCGCAGGTACCTCTGGCAGGGGCAGCGGGTTCAACGTTGGGGTACGTGGGGAGGGAAGGGGGGCGGGCACAATCTTTGTCTGAGGCAAATACAACGCTAGGGGGTACGCGTACGGGTTACCCGTTACCCGTAATACGCTAGCAGGGTGTGACGAGAAGGGTGAGAAGCAGCAGGGTTGAGCAAGCAAAGGGTCAGGTCGTGAGGGTTCAGGAACATGGACGTTATGGAAGGTGGAAGACTAATCACACGGTGTGCCGCGATGGAGTCATATATGTGAGGTGGACAGGTGAAGCGTCTTACCCTAACTCACCCTAAATCCTAACCCTAGATCACCAGGCCTCTGCTATTGTTATTGTGGTATCAGGGTCATTAGCTGAGGATTCATTAGGTTTTGTAGGGTTTGGTTATTCCCTCACACGGGGAGGTATCAATGCCCGAAACATCGTTGCTCACGTATTGTAGGGGGTAAAACCGCACGATGTACGACAGAGTAATGCATAAATGTATCCGTGTAGTTAACTGCAGTGTAGTCTCGGGGTAACAAACAATGTAAAGAATGACATGCCGAATGCGAGCGTCAAAACGTCGGGGGCTTTTGAACGGGTATGCTAAATGATTCGTGGGTACTGCGGACGGGTGTGGTAAACATTTCACGAACCGAGTCGCGGTGCCACTTGACGCTGACGCCGCAGATTCCCGGGCCGCAGTTAATAGGTGACTCTGGGGCACCACATCGCATCGCGGTACACCGATGGCGCCAATGTCATGCGTGATGTCAAATAATGGAGCCGAATTAATGTACATACTCTTATTTATCATCTTGCACGTGTTGCGTCCTATACCGGTACGTTTGATGGGGTTCCGGGGCCCCCAAAAAACGAAAAATTGATGAGCAGCAATGGGTCGGAATATCCGCGTATTTTTCGTGGCGTATTCTGATATATTTCAGGACAAATACAGTCTTTTCCCCTCTTCGGGTGGGGGGGGGGGGGGGGGGTCCAAAAACGGCAATATACCGCGAACCGAAAGCGTGGTTACCCTATGGGCACGCCAGCCCTCCAGATACATGCCGCGCGCATCGTGAACGATGGTGCCAGGCCGAAAGACTGGGCGCAGACAGATAGGAAGTGGGCGCACCGCTGTAGAGTGAGAATGTGGACGGGGGAGATAGGGGGCGGGGGATTTGGCGTTAAAGGGAGGCGCAGGTGAATGGTACCATTGGCGGTCAAACAGATACCATCGCTGCCCCTCAGCACTGCATCGACATGCAGTGGTGGATTGCCTGGGGGGGGGGGGGGGGGGGGGGCACTGGCTGGCGACGAGGGGGGAGCGGGGACAGCCAGCACCTGTGCCGCGTCGGGGTTCTTCACGGCCCACAGCATGTGCGTCATGAGCTGGCCGTTGTCCGGCTCTGCCCAGCGGCCACCGCCTCCGCTGCGGGACATCTTTGCCACCTTTACGAGTGTTGTGTGAGAGCAACGGAGAGGGGAAGAGGAAGAGGGGGGAGAGGGGGGGGAGGGGGTGATGGGACGACAGTGAGCCTGCATGGCACCAGCAACGCCATCACCGATCCCTCGCAAAGGGGGGATGCGCCCGTGTCCCGCACACGCGCAGAGGGGCCGGGGGGCCCACGTCGAGCAGGAAGGAGCAGGAGGGGTCCATGAAGTCCACGTTGCCGCCAAACTTGGTGCCGATCGTGGGTAGCTCCATTGCCATCGCCTCCATCAGCGGCAGCCCCCAGCCCTCCCCGTGGCTGGGCAGCACAAACGCCTGCGCTGCCTGCGTTGGCGCAGAGCCGCCACGGGAGCGAGGAGCAGGGGTCAGCGCACGCGGCTGCGAGGAGATGCGGCGGTGCAGGGAGGGCCGGGATAAGGATGGGATAAGGATGGGACTACTTCACCCAGTAGAACTTCACGGAGTTCAGAGGCTTGTGATACACACTCTGTGTGTGTGTGACACGCGCGCGTCATCACCCGCGTACGATACACTAATCGTGTACTAGGCCCATTAATTCTAGACTAGACTAGTACCGCTGTTCCGCAACATAGCCACGTTGCCCTGCAGACGCCCCGCCCTACGCGCTTTAATCAGCTAGGCCGCGGCCGGTGGAGCGCAGCGCGGGAGCAGGCTGCGATTTCCGGGGGACAATAAACGGCGGGACCATGCGCATGTGCGGCGCGGACACGTGATCGCGGGTTACTGCGATCGGGCTAACGCGCACAGGCCGGCGCCCCTGTGCGAGCGTAATGGCCCCCGTACGACTCACGTGTAGTGTACCGTACCACTGATGCGAAATCACTACCGTTGTACTGCAGCATAGCCACGTGGCCTGCAGACGTGGCCAATACTACGCGCCCTACGCGCTTTAATTAGCGGACCCTGTGCGGGGTGGTCAGGGGCGGGCCCTTCCTTGACGCTGGGTAAAGACAGCTTGTCAAGAGACAGAGCGCGCTTCCCCCCCCCAAAAAAAACTAAAACCCTAAACGAATTCCAGTTTCCGACCTCAATGTGTGTGACAAAGAGTGAGCGCTATGTGGGCAGGGCGTGCTGTTATACTTGTGTACCCTAAAGTGCGCTTGGATCAGGCCTGTTTGGGGGGGTGAGATGGGTTGCGGGAAGCGGCATGCATTGACGAGTCCTGGGGCTGCAGATACACCCCAGCAGCCGACCTAACACTCCATGGAAGCGGCCACCTACGCACACGCAGCTTCCGTGCCAGGGTTCAGGTGACCGCTTCCAGTGATTGGCGCTCTGGGGTGGCGTGTGCGGCCCGTATGCGCCAAGGGATGGCCCGGAAAAGGCGACTCCCAGCAAAGGGCGGAACCTTGTACAGCTTGGGCATGTCGCGGGATGCCATGCGGCTGTCCTCCGTCCGCACGCGGTTCAGAATGCTGCGGTCACATTAAGGGGGGGAGGAAAAGGGGTAGTAACAGTTGTGTGGCCTGTTTTGAATTGCACGCCTGCGCACACGAGACACACGCCTCCGCAAAAGTGGAATCCGGGTGGGGGGGGGGGGGGGGGGCACACCAGCGGGGGTCGGAGGCGTCCGTCACCCATGCTTCCTCCAAGTTGGCCATCACCTGCGCCGCCGTACAAGTTGCGTGCCTGTCATGCCAGCATGCCCATCTAGTTGAACAGCAGGATGTTCATCGGGGGGGGGGGGGGGGGGGGGGGTTCCAATGGCGCCCCGCACCACTTCCTGCGGGTACTGCAGGATCCCGTCCTGGCTCCTCCCAAAGTCGTCCGCCAGGTCCTGTGCACGCCGCAACGGGCACAGACAGTGGCAGTCGACCAGAGCAATTTCATTGCAACAGTTGACGGAGACACACCGGGTAGGGGGTGTGCCGCCAACGCAGGCAGGATACTGAGTTGCCAGGTACATTTGTGGACTGCTGTAACGCTAGCGAGTACATATCAGCAGCACCCTGCTCGTCCGCCCAGACGGCACGTCACAATGTTGCGCAGCTAGTCGCGGAGCACAGCGTGCGATGGAGAATACTATTTCGCGACAGCCATTCGAAATGTCACATTTGTACTTGAACACTTCTCCAAAGCCACACCTCCCTTGAGCGCGGCATTTTTGGACCAGCGTACGCAGTAATTCGGGGCGCTTCCTGCGGTCAGCGGCGCGCCTCCACAAAAGAGCTCGCATCAAGTGGGCATTGTGTTGTATAAGAGTACAACATGGTATGCGCGCAATACTACTGGCGGACAAAGGCCTCGCGGCAGCTGCGGAACATCACCCGGACCCCAACGGGGCGGCGGTTGGTAGCTGCACGGCTCAGTTCAATGCGTCTGTGAACCAGGCTGTCAGAGGGGCGTACGTAATAGTCTGAGAGGATCCTGTATCAAAGGCAGATTTAGGCTCAAAGTATAAATGGGGGGCCGTAGGGACGCCGTGACATTGACAACGCCGAATAAAGACCGCGCGAGTCCCTTGACCCGGTGCAGAGAGAGGGGGGGAAGGTGGGGGGTTGGCGCCGGGGCGCGCCTTGATGTCCATGAGGACAGACTCCAGGAAGTCCGCCGCGTCGGCCTGGGGGTTGGCGCCCATGTAGCGGCTGGTCTTGATGAAGAGCCCCACGGAGGGGTCGAACACAAAGACGTACGCAAACGCGCGCAGCAGCTGCCGCCAGTTCTTGCGCTCCTCCCACTTGAACACGGACAGGACGGTGGTGCGCACGGGCGAGTCGGCGCCCCAGAAGGGGTAGCCGTCCTCCACCGCGCCGGGGTCGTACGTCCCGAAGTCGACAATCTGTACAGTCGCAGGAGTGAGCGCGCTTTAATAGAAATGGTATACTACGCCCAAACACGGTCAACCGGACACCCGTACACAGTACAGTTCACGATGTTCAAAGTGGCTATGTACAGTAGTCCACTAAAGTTTTTAAAAAGGGACGAGCAAGCAAGAATTTTGGCATCCTGCTGGATCGACTCCTCCTCGGGACAAACCGGAAACCCCCCCTTCCCCCCCGCCCATACATGCACACACACCACCGCCCCCACCTCCACCACTGCCACCGTCATCACGCGCCGACTGTATTGGCTCCACTATATGTCATCGGCACGTACACTGCGGAGCCGTAGAGCTGTATTGATATAGATATAAGAGGGCCATACAGGGCCATATTCTAGCCAGATAATGATAACCCCATATAATAGCCACTGGTGATGCCTCTAACTACCTGCAGCTCCATGCAGGCTTTCTCTGTGTCTTTAGTAGGGTCATGCTACCTCACGTGTCCCGGCACGGATCTAACCACCAATTACTAATCATTATAACTATATATTTTGTAAAAATATAGATGTAAGAGGGCCATATTCTAGCCAGATAATAATAACCCTATATAATAGTCACTGGTGATGCCCCCTAATTACCTGCAGCTCCATGCAGGCTTTCTCTGTGTCTTTAGTAGGGCCATGCTACCTCACGTGTCCCGGCACGGATCTAACCACCAATTACTAATCATTATAACTATATATTTTGTAAAAATATAGATGTAAGAGGGCCATATTCTAGCCAGATAATGATAACCCCATATAATAGTCACTGGTGATGCCCCCTAATTACCTGCAGCTCCATGCAGGCTTTCTCTGTGTCTTTAGTAGGGTCATGCTACCTCACGTGTCCCGGCACGGATCGAACCACCAATTACTAATCATTATAACTATATATTTTGTAAAAATATAGATGTAAGAGGGCCATATTCTAGCCAGATAATGATAACCCCATATAATAGTCACTGGTGATGCCCCCTAATTACCTGCAGCTCCATGCAGGCTTTCTCTGTGTCTTTAGTAGGGTCATGCTACCTCACGTGTCCCGGCACGGATCGAACCACAAATTACTAATCATTGTAACTATATTTTTCTAAAACTAAAGATGTAAGAGGGCCATATTCTAGCCAGATAATGATAACCCTATATAATAGCCACTGGTGATGCCCCCTAATTACCTGCAGCTCCATGCAGGCTTTCTCTGTGTCTTTAGTAGGGCCATGCTACCTCACGTGTCCCGGCACGGATCGAACCACAAATTACTAATCATTGTAACTATATATTTTCTAGAAATATAGATGTAAGGGGGCCATATTTCAGCCAGATAATGATAACCCTATATAATAGCCACTGGTGATGCCCCCTAATTACCTGCAGCTCCATGCAGGCTTTCTCTGTGTCTTTAGTAGGGCCATGCTACCTCACGTGTCCCGGCACGGATCGAACCACAAATTACTAATCATTGTAACTATATTTTTCTAAAACTAAAGATGTAAGAGGGCCATATTCTAGCCAGATAATGATAACCCTATATAATAGCCACTGGTGATGCCCCCTAATTACCTGCAGCTCCATGCAGGCTTTCTCTGTGTCTTTAGTAGGGCCATGCTACCTCACGTGTCCCGGCACGGATCGAACCACAAATTACTAATCATTGTAACTATATATTTTCTAGAAATATAGATGTAAGGGGGCCATATTTCAGCCAGATAATGATAACCCTATATAATAGCCACTGGTGATGCCCCCTAATTACCTGCAGCTCCATGCAGGCTTTCTCTGTGTCTTTAGTAGGGCCATACTACCTCACGTGTTCCCGCACGCATCTAACCACAAATTACTAATCATTGTAACTATATATTTTCTAAAAATATAGATGTAAGGGGGCCATATTTCAGCCAGATAATGATAACCCTATATAATAGCCACTGGTGATGCCCTCTAATTACCTGCAGCTCCATGCAGGCTTTCTCTGTGTCTTTAGTAGGGCCATACGTACTACCTCGAATATGAAGGTTTATAGAAAAGTGTATATTCGGCCCGGAGGGGGGGGGGGGAGGAGAGAGGGGGCTCACTTCCGGCACCACGTGCACCTTGGCCGCCTCCACGCCGCTGGCAACGAAGGCCTTGCGATGGAAGCTGCTGGGCACCCACACCTCGTCGTAGTACGAGTTGCACTGCGCTGCAGCACCGGGCCCTGCGAGAGCCGTCCACCCCCCCCCCCCCCCCCCCCCGGGGCCAAGACCACCTGTCAGCTGAGAATGGCGGCATCTGCTGCGTTCAGGAGTGCATAGGGCTATACAGGGGAAGAGGGGGGGGGGGGGGGGGACCAATGCTGTCCTCCTCCCCCATGGCGCGTGCAATCATGAAGGGCCGCTGGCACGTCGCCGCCCGCCTGCCCTTCCGCTCCCCGCGCACTGCCCCCCTGCAACAGTCGATTGGAGGGTTGTTTCAGGCAAGCCTGTCAGGTATGCCAGGACAGGAGGGCAAGGGGGAAAGGGTGATGGGAGTTGATGGCCTCGTGCCTGCTGGGCGGCTGGTAGTCAGGGTCCGCCAGGGACTTGCAGCGCGAGAAGCCCGCGTACTCATCGGGGACGCCGCAGATCTGGCAGCACAAGCCAAAAGGGGAGGGGATGCTAAGCCCCCCCCCCCCCCCCCCTTCTCCCCACCGCCATCCCGCATTGCCATTGTTGCAGTGCCCGCCCTGAGGCAGCATGCGGGGGAGATGACAAAGCAGCGGATGGGAGGGGGAAGTGGGGAACTCCTGGCATCTCACCCCCTTGAAGGCCACATGCACCACCGCCACATCCGGCATGCCCAGCCCCTCCCCGTCCCGGCCAGACTCCAGCGCCTTCGATGCAGCCACCCCCAAACCCCACCAAGCAGCTCATCAGCCATGGCTGGTGGGCGCCACCTCTCTGAAGCAAAGCACCGGGATGCCACCTGGGGCGCACCTGCAGCGCCTGCGCGTACCGCTGTGGCTGTCCCGGGCTGCAGAGGGGGAGGGGGCGCACGTGGGGTGCGCTCATTTCTGCAGCAGCAGATGGGCACCATCGCGGAATGCCGCAATACCCCCCCAAACCAAACCCACCCACACCCACCCACACTCACACACATTATTTGTGCATTTGCTTTTATGGACATACAAACATAAAATCCAATGATAAAAATCAGCCTGGCTAGCGGCCACTTCGGTACATAATAAAACATTTGTATATCGGATCATTATATATCGTTTATAATCTGATTATATCGTTTCTCATAATAAGACATACAAACAATGAGAGTAATTACTTTTAGGATTCATACGTCAAGGTGGACACACATCACACCATCACCGCCAGTGGGCATTAAGGTCGGGGTAGGTGCAGCGAGCACTTGCATGAATAGAGATGGGTAGGGAAGGCCGGGGGGAGGGAGCGGGGGGGGGGGGGGGGGGGGGGGGAGCACCATCGCGGGTTGTCCTGGTGGCAGCGATTGATGCGCAGGTTGCGTAGGCCGGCATGCCATAAGCTAGCGGTCAGGGCAACCTAGGTAGAGGGGCAGAGGGGGGCGTTAAGCACCTATGTCGCACGTGACCCAGCCGGCTGCCGAGCAAGCGACAGATCAGGAGGGCAAGGCCGGGAGGATGCCAGCCCCTCCCCCCCCCCCCCCCCCCCCTCTTTCCTTCGCCGCTGATCGGTTGCCTGTCCAGGAAGGCGCCGCCCGTACCGACTCGATCTCGATGCCGGTGCAGCCGCACTCGCTCAGCCAGTCCACCGCCAGGCCGCCCCGGCGCACAGGCAGCTCGCGCCCGACCAGGTACGACTGGCGATGCAGTGCGCGCTGCCGCCACCATAGCAGCCCCAGCAGCAGGGACAGTGCCAGCAGCCGGCGCGGCCAGGGCGATGACGAGGCCCCCGCGCGCGCCCCGCCACCGCTGCCGACTCGCATTGACTCTCCGCCTTGGGGGGTAACGGATGCGATCTGACTGGGCGGAGCAGGGGCTACGGTGCAGGACACACTACGTCCAGATTTACACGAGGTCGACAGGTAGTGGTCCTGAAGCCCGGAATTCGGTGTTTTGGGATGCCTTTGTCGGACTTCGAGCGACGGACTACTTGTGTGTTTCGGCGGCCCTATCGGAACTTGGACCGGTACCAGTACTTGCTTCTGATTTTCTGTGCGGCGGCTTGCTGTGTTGATTTTCTAATTCTGGGGAACTGCCCTTTTTGTGATTCACACCAGTACTTGCTTCTCGTATTGGCGCGCCGGCGCAGTTGCTCAAAATAAAGCCACGTCACTGCCACTTAAATATAAATATGAATTACCGTCCAAATAGAGCTACACATGTAAAATACATAAATAACACTGATGATGAATAATGGGGATACAACTATAGCTCTGTCTCTATATATATCTGGTGACTAATGAAATCCGGGGATGGGTTAGTGAGCATCCGCGCAGTCGCGACGCGCGGTGGCTACCAGTATGAATTCTACCCTTACGCGAAGCAGCTCTACGTAAGGATTATATACTGCAGCGCGCACGCCACATATGCGAGTATGACTATAATGGTTTCGGAGCATTTGATTGATGATTTAACAAGCCAATGTCGGCTCCGAAACCAGCGGGGCGGAGGAAGCTGCATTCAGAGGGCGCGCGCCAACTGCAGAATTATTTATTGTTGCACAGCATCGCACGCGACTATTATAGTCGCCAGTAGCATCGCTGACAGCAGGAGATCAGGTAGCCAGGCGGAGGGACGAACCCTATAATTATCGATATTATTGAATGCATCATCGGGGGCTCTCATATAGAGCCGCCCTCCTCCTAGCATAAACAATATTTCCAATAATATATAAAAAAATGCACAAATATACACCTCTTATATTTCGAACGAAATCTGTTGTGTACGCTCTCCCACAAAAGTTTAGCCATACACGAATCTGCATTTGGGCGCATTGCTGCGCAAGACCAGCCAAAACCACGTTGTCTTTTACTTACACCGGAGCTTAGCTTCCATGACCTTTCATTGTTGCAGCGCACCCTCTGAAACGCCGCGCTGATGCATAATTTCCTACATTGCTCTTTTTCCGCTCACAGTGGAAAATGCCGTTTTTCAACAGAAAATTGCATAATGCGATTGCACGCGTTTCGGCTTCATGGGGGTGTGCATGCCCCGAAGTTTTTACGCACGGATAATATGATAATAAATGAATGAATTGTGCGAGTCTTGTGCCATTTGGGTGATGACGTGGCATCGCGCCGTGCACGCGCCACGACCCCTACAGTTTTGCCAGTGCTCGAAGGGACCAAAAATCGCAGCCCATTGGCAACATAACGCGCGACGCGCCACATCGCCCAAGCTTTACCATGTGGATAGCCCATATCAAAGTCCTTCAGATGTACTACTGCCACGACACATCGCGGGAGGTGTGGGAGTAAAGATAGACGATGTGCCAAAGCACCGATTACTTTGAAATCGCAGAAATTTCTACGCATTGCAAGCAAAAAAATGTCTGCATATTTGGGGGGGCGCTATATAATGCAGAGTTTGTTTGCTTGCTTGAGACCTATAGTGTTCTCGAGTCTGAGGCACTGTGGGTTGCACCTAGGTGCCCGTTACGGGGGCTAAATTGGGCTCCAAAGTTTGAAATCGCCATGTTTTGGGGCTCGCAGACCCCTTAAACGTTAGCAAATAGGAATTCTGAGGGCCAAAATCTGGGCAGTATTAGTCATAATTATGCTTCATGAAAGGCACTATTACCATGCGCTTTCCAACGCGACCTCGTTCGCCTCATTCCGACACCGTGTCGCAGATATGCCTCTTGGCACACCTCCCAAAACAGCAACTGCGGCATTGTTTTTCAACACTGACGGCGCTCAGATTCATATACCAAAGAGACTCAATAAAAAGCACGGAGTGGTCGCTTGACACCACTATGCCGGCGAATTTGGAAGAAAATCGCTCCTACATTTGCCAAAAACCGTCATTATTCCTATGCTCCGGACCCGCTTACATTGCTAGTAATGTTGGCACTGTTGTAGTTGTTGTACCACTTCATCACACTCTTCTCCGTGCGCCAAAATAACTGACATTAATAAATATAAAACGATGCACCCACTTGGTATTGAGTGTACTTGCGGATGTTGAATGGCATCCAATATCATTGCCGTATACCCGCGCAGCAGTGAAATCCCGCGTGTTGTGTGATTGGGGGGGGGGGGGGGGGGGGGGGGCGCAAGATTTTTGTGGGGGTGTATATCTGTTGGACGCGAGCCACTTTACTGGCTGCCGACTAGCTACAGACCACAGCGGCGGCTTCTGCGCGCGCTGTTATGTTGTTGTAAATCCTGTAGTAAATCGCTCACACGCGCCGGCTGCCAGCACCAACACAAAGATAATGTACCGCGGTCGTTATTTGGACTTTTGGGTAGGGGATGGAGGGTCGGGGGTCAAGTTATGATATGGCAATAAGAGTAGCCAGGCTTGTCATCACGATACATCCGATGATGAATGACGACGCAAGTTGATCCTGGATCACTATGTATATGCCGAAGCGGTTCGGGCTTGATGCTGCAGCTGCTCATCATCTTGGCTGCCCCGAATGAGCCCTATATTGGATGACTGATGAAGCCGGCGTAGAAAAGACAAACAATTCTATATAACTATGTACGAGTACGCGTCATTGCAATATTATGGCAAAATATACATACTTCCGGGTATTAACAGTAATGAAATATGTCTGTAGTAATCTGGATCATGACCGCGGTGTGGGTTGCTGTCGGACAGTTGTTGCGAAGGGCCGACTCGGGGTGTAGTGCCATAATATTGTGTCGGTAGCATCACCGTGTATTCATATATAACTATATAATCCTCTCTTATTCATGTTACCTTGCCCCGGTATTTTGCGCACTTGCTGAGTACAGTATAGTTGTACACATCGTCGACAAATGAATGATTCTTCGGAATAGAATATAGCGCCCACATCGGTGGACGAGGGTGCTGGCGCTGCATTGATTCTGCTGGCTATTTCATCCATTTCACAGAATGGACGAGGCGCAGCGCTTGCAGACGATCACGCTGGGCGTTCGTTCACACTTGTATAGCTTCCGAGATATATGCTGATTGTCATCATCGACAATAACAGCAACACATCGCGCGGAGCCGAATGTCAAATAACCTCTGACGGCGCCACGGAAGAGCAATGTATGACGTAGTAGAAGGATAAGCGTCGAACCACAGTTTAGACTAAGACCT
Organism: Tetraselmis striata; assembly: GCA_006384855.1. Taxonomy (NCBI): domain Eukaryota; kingdom Viridiplantae; phylum Chlorophyta; class Chlorodendrophyceae; order Chlorodendrales; family Chlorodendraceae; genus Tetraselmis; species Tetraselmis striata. The sequence goes on along the minus strand of VCJN01001100.1, from coordinate 35,597 downwards.
CGCCGCATTAAATGATTGAATGAATGCACCATTGCCTGATTATATGGTGGCAATGCTCCTAATACAGCCACATCCAACATTCCACCTCATCACATGCTGTGCTCAGATATACTAAAACGAAGGGTGTGAACAACTTTATTTAGTTCTTATTATGTTGGACTAAAGCAGTTTGCGGAGCGGCGCGAGATGGATACCATCGTACAAATCAGCTTATTCAGTATTCCCCGCTTATCAAATTATACTCATTAATATGTTAATGACTTGTTGTTGACTTGCTAGTGGCCTATCTCCATTGCCAGGCGCGCTGTCATTGCCACCGGAGGAACTCAACGTGCAAATATGCCCGCCAGCGACATTGGGAGGAGTCCGAACGATATAATACCGCACAGTCTGCACCCGCACAAAGGGCTTGGTGCCATCTCAAGAACCAGGCTCATGCGTCCTAAAAGAAGCTGGCATCACCCGATACATACGCCATGATTACTTGCTGGGCGGCCTGATCAGGTTGCGCGTGCGTGGGGTCGCACGTGATGGCCAAGCTATCAGAGACCTGCATGACGGACCCCTGTTACCCAGTTGATGCATTGCTGCCCACAATATCGTGCCGCCGCCACGAAGCTTCCTTGTTTTGGAGCAGTGGAACGTAATAGTATGCTGATACGTGGAGACGTCGTTGTACGTATGTACGTATGCCATCACGCTGACTGACCCCTCTCATCTGTTCCGCTGCAGAGTTCTAAACCGCGCTGAGAACTACAGACGGCCGAATGCCCCATCCACCCGCCTCACTGTCATTGATGAATTCAGTAGTGTATTATGATAGGGTGCGCTGATCGCCGCTGATGTTGGTGACTGCCGGCTCTGTGTTGAGCATGCCCCATCCACCCAGCCCTGCCTGCACCGTGGTGTCATCGATGACTTCAGTTCTGTATTATTGTAGGGTGCGCTGATCGCCGCTGATGTCGGTGACTGCCGGCTCTGTGCTGAGCATGGCGCCAACTTGTCACCTCTGCTGACAAACGCGCGGCTGCGTCAGTATTGGCGGTGCATGAACGGCACCGCTAGCTCACACGAGATCTGCAAAGGGGGTAGACCATCTCATCCTCATGAGATATGTGAGCGTCAAACTGAGCTTGATGGTTCCCAATACACAGGGTTTTGTAGGATAAAGCTCATCATTCAATGACTGTGGTAAGAACATATCGCAGGCGTGCCTCAGTTGGCGGCACCAACAGGTCACATGCTCAGGACTGTATCACTGTTTCACTTGTGAAAACTCCACAGGCTGCATCAAGCAATAATTGAGGGCACAATTTCCAGTCAGGCTCAATCAAGGTCCTTGGTCAGTGCACCCCCGGCCGCCCTTCCACACTTCAGGAGGGCAAGCCGTGGGCAGGATGACCCTGTGCCCCTATGCCATCAAGTGGCCTTCTTCTTGAGGCTCTCTGGCACGCCGTTGGGGTACCGGAAGTGCACCCATGCGTTCTTGATGTATACCCACAAGCTCCACACAGACAGGCCCGCCGAGACCAGCAGCAGCGCGTACGAGACGCGCACCACCAGGCGCACAGTCGCCATGTCTGCGGGCAACCCCAACAAACATCAAGTCAGAACAGAAGCAGACATAGACCGACACATGCATGTAATTCATACATGTATATGGACATGCAATTATGTGTATGTATGTGCGTGTATGTGGGGGAGGGAGGGAGAGCAAGGTAGGCAACGGCTTGGATACAGGCACACTGAGTAGCATAAAGAGAATGCTAAGGCGGCCGAGGAGAATCACCCCGCCCCTGCTGCGATGACCAGCTGTAGCTCCAGGTGTGGTGATTATGCCTATAGCTGTGTGTGTGTGTGTGTGTGTGGACAGGTCCCGGGCACACCTTTGGCGCTGTCCTCTCCCAGCAGGTTCTCCGCCTTGCGGCAAAAGAGCATGATGGACATTGAGGTCATTTGGGCCGCGGTCTTCCACTTGCCCAGAGAGCTCACCTTCACCGCCTGGACGGGATCGGCATGCCGCGGCGCAAGTCAGGCGCCAGCGCGGGCAGGGTGCCTCCCCACGCGGAGATAGAGATGCCAGTGAGGCTGGACCATAGGCATAGGCGGCGCACCTTGTGCGCCTCGGCGCTGGAGGAGGCTGCCCACTCCCGGAGCGCGGACATGCTGATCTCGCGCGAGATGATGATGATGACGGGGTACACGATCTCGGTGATGGAAATGTCAGCAGGTGGGCTGTTGGCCAGCAGGATGAGCGCTGCTGACACCCTGAAGGTCAGCCAGGCAAACACACGAAGGAGGCCGAATGAGGAGAAGTGGGGAGCACGGCCAAATTTAAGGAAGGGGGGTGTTGATTGACGTGTGTTGTCCGGTGGAATAATAAACCCATGTGCCTGGACCTGGCGGAGCTGCTGCGCTTACCATTCCCCTGTTCTGGACGACCACTATATTCCACCTCTCCCAATCATCTTCATGCACCAAGTGCCAGTACTGTATTTGTGGATACCAGCAAGAGTGCACGAGCAGGTGACATGGGAGGCGAGTGGCGCACATGATTTTGTCGGCCACGGGGTCCAGAAACGCACCGAAGGCGGTCGCGAGCCCCAGCTGTTCAGCAGACAGGCGCAGCAGCGAAGAACAGCACAGACCAACTCAGTTTGCCTAAGGTCGGCAGCATTGCGCGATGAAAAGTCCAAAGGCAGCTATAATGGCGGGAAGCTGCTCGCATTCCGCACCTTGCGCGCCAGATAACCATCCAGCCAGTCAGTGATGGAGGCGGCGGTGAAGGTGATGGCGCTCAGCAGCGGCGACAGCCGGCCGTCGTCCAGCCAGAGGTAGATGAAGACGGGCACCAGCACCAGCCGCAGCAGCGTGAGCACAGTCGGCAACGTGAACAGCGGCTCCGGCTCGCGGCTCTGCACCGCCGCCCATGCCTTGTGACGGTAGTAGTCGCTGCGGCGGTCAAGCCCCTGCGTGAAATCTTCCTGCGGGCCGCGCCGGTGCCGGCGGGCGCGTCATCAGGCTGCCACTGGATGAATCCGACCGGGAGGTGTCGGTCGTGTCGAAAAAATAAATTGAATAAATAGGAAAGAAATTGAAATATGCATCCCTAGACAAGCAAACCGGCCGGGGGGGGGGGGGGGGGGGGGGGTTACCTCGGAGCCGACCCCGATCAGCGGGATGCGCTGCGTGCCGCCTGGCGACTTCCCCACCTCTGGCATCGTTCCGCAGCTGTTCAGGTAGGCTCGCCGCCCGCCCAGAAAGCAGGGGGTAGAATGTGCGCCTCGCGCGACAGGGAATATTCGGCCGCCGGCACGTGGGCTACTGCGCTTCGCGGCGCGGCGGATCGACGCGCCACCTCACCCGGATAGGAAGAAGATCGGTCCCGGTCGGTGGTCCTCCTTCCTACAGGGTCTGACACGTCTTTGTGCTGCTGATATCCGCTTAGGCAACTTTCTAGAGCTCCAGATGTGGGGTGTTAGACGGCTGCACTGGGCAAGCCCCCGCCGTTCTACCCCAGCTGACTGCTTGCCGCCTGTGTTATGGCGCGCGTGATCGGGGATACCGGAGTATCGCGTCGCAGGTGAGGGGTCACTGATTCAACTAACGTCGAATTACGCGGTACCTCAGGCAACATAGGTACCTTAAGTAACGTTAGTATAAGGGTTTACACTAAACAGTGGTACCGGTGTGAATTACAGAATAAAGGCCAGTAACAAACCCACCGCTAAAAGCAGTACCAACAGATCAACACAGAAATACGCCGCCTAAAATGGTAATACAGGCGTCAAAAGTAGTGAACAGGTGATGGGCCTGAACCCATGCGTAGGCTGCCACATGTCGCCATGATTGGCGCCATGAGGGCATATATCCTCATATATTGCTGTCTCACATCAGTGCTTAAACATATGCGCACTAAAAGCAGTACCAAAAGCAATTGTGAAAGGTTGCCAGCAAAAGTGAGATATTAGCCTAAAACCAAGGGTCAAGTAGCAAGAGGCCAGGGATGAGCCAAGAACCAAGGAAGAGCCACTGGAGCCAAGAAACCACTAAGTCGCCAAGAAACCAAAGGTTCTAGAGAAGCACTGAAAACCAAGGAATGACCAGAAAAAACCGAGAGGGGAACATGACAAAGTGGGGACCACCGCCCACGGTGGGCATCATCTTCCCTCGAACTAGCCACCCCTAGTAGTCGCATAATGGAAGCGATGGCGTAGTGTGGTGAATGCGCATTTATTACATCTAGCATCGGTGAAATGTTGCATCTTGCCAAATGCAAGTGCGTTACATCGCATGTATGCGGTGTACATCTAGGGTTATCTAAGGTATTTCTATGCCCTACTCTGAAAACATGTGAGGTAGTCATGTTGCGGTTATCTTGCGTCGCAAGCCCATGGCCGCGCTTGGCGTATGCGCTTCAAAAATCAGCGATATACCCGCTAGTGCCCCGAAAAAACGGAATAAATTGCCGGTCAGCAATAAAATGCGCAAACCCGCAATATAAGCGCGCAGTATATAAGGTCATAGTGTGGCTGTAAACTGTGTGTGGTACTTAGTCGCACCCGCAACCGTCCGCTATGTCCGCGGTATGTCCGCGCTAAGTACGCGCACCGTGGTGCGCACGCGGCGGGCCCGCGGGCTCACTACAAGGAAATCTTCCCACTGCGAGAATCGAAGCCGCGCACGGTCGTGCGCGCGTATGGAGAGCGCACTTAAACGCTCGGACCGCAGCCACAAAGTAACAATGATGCTTTGTTTGGTTATATATTGTGATGATTATACGAGTACGATATACTACGAGTTAGTATCTCTGAGTACTAGTACAATTTGTACCTGTGACTACGGGTACATGTACTGTATAATGCTGCCATGTGGTAAGCGTTGTGATAACCAATATCTTTGTTTCGTCATCAAAACACTGTAGCCTCTCGCCTTTGCATCAACACTGCACACCACCTTTGTTCGTTTCAGTCTCTCTCCTGTTGAGACTGTCGCAATATACCCGGTACCGAACGGCTCGCTGTACTGCGTGGGGCACCGATTTAAAGTTGAGCTTTTAAAATCCGTTCATTACTGTTGGCGCCTATAGTGGGATGGGTGTTACACAATTTGGCAAACTTTTAGTTTTGGGTGCGCGCCACTTGCATGACATACATCGTGCTACACGACTGCATTTGCTAGTATGTTCACCTCATCTTACGTGATCGCCCACTAGTGGCCGCATGATTTTTTTCTTGATTAACTCCAATGCCGGGTATGGAGCATATCGATGGCGCCCTATAGAATTGCGCTCAATGCAAGCATTTCTGTTGAACATTATATGGGGCGCCCTGGAAATCCTAGAGTTCCGTGGTAACTACAATTATACTATGCAGTGTCTTTTTGTCACTGCATTTGTGGGGCCGAGTGTATATGACGTAATATATATTTATCCATGAAGATATGTATATCACTAAACACGCCAAGCTTTTGCGCGACACCCTCGGAAATTCCAATGCATATGCACGCCCACCAGGCTTCCTAGATCATAAGGCTCCCGCAGCGCGCCTCAAGCCGGCACTTTTCTCTCAAGGGCCCCTACCCCTCAGCCAAAACCCAGCCGACACGCTCGTCTAGAATTGTCGACGCAACTCGCATGATCATGGCAACAAGCACGTCGCTTAAGGGTAGAGAGGTTGCGCCAATCAAGCTGCGGAAGCATGGCGGAAACGTTGCTGAAACAACGAGAACTCCGTCCGCCAGTGGGCTCAGCGCGCCGAAACGGGAGAAGGCTTTGGTATCCAGGCGCGGCAAGAGAGGCCGCGCGTCCTCAGCAACAAGGCTGCTTGGGTAGGAGGAATGGCCGGGGGGGGAGGAGGCCATGCGGGCTGCCACTATTATTGCTTCCCGACTGAGGGCGCGTGGCCATACGGCAAAGACGATCAGCACGAGCACTTTCTGCCCCGCTTCGATGAAGCGAGGGCGGCCGAAGGGGTTGCAGTTCAAATGAATGGATAAGAGGCAACGACTCACTAAGAGTCACGAGCAGGAACGAGTTGTATGGGTAAAAGAGAACAAGCAAGAAATCAGACATACAAAATTGGAAGTTCACAGATTTTAAGATATTTCGGCAGCAAAAGCTCTTGGGGAGACGGAGATGGGAGCGCCGCGGCAAACGAGTGAAGCAAGAGGTATAGTCAAGCATCCGAAGCAAACACATATGTACATCGCGTGGGCATCAAATTGCGTTTCTTGCTTGTATGCCGTCGCGGGAACCACATGGCGCAAGGACTACAAGACAAAATGTTTGGGTGCTAATTAATACTGCAAGGTGATTGATGAGAATCTATTCGAAGGTTCGCGGCTCTTTGCCGGGCAGCCGTTTACGCTCTATGCTGAAGACGGCGCCTACTCTTCGCATAATAGGGTCAAAATAACAAAGTTGACATGGCAAAAACACCCGCACATCACAGTGGTACGCGCACCTCCGTGCTCCCCAAATTTGAACCCTATCGAAAACATGTGGAACATAATTGAGGACCATCTGCGGAGAATGAGATTCAAAAGCTTCCGCAGCTTTGATAATACACTCCATCGCGCAAATGGGGCAATATATCAGTAAAACAATGCAAACAACTGTGCGCCTCAATGCGTAGGCGACTAGCAAAGATTTTGAGCGGAGGACCCAGACAGAGCGAAACATATACACCCCAAAAATCAAGATTGTAAACTGAAAACACTTGCCTACAAAATCAGCACTTCAATTGCATATTATTTAGTTGTAATATCAAATATGCGTAGTATTTTTCCATCCCGGTAAATGCATCAAACGTAATATACGGGTGATGGATCTTAATCCGTGAGCAGGCTGCACGCCACATGTCGCCAAACTGATTGCCGCCATGAGGGCATATATCCTCGTTTTCCCTCGAGCTAGCCGCCCCTGCTAGTAGTCGAACAATGAATATGCGATGGCGTATATGGCGGACATATACGCATTTACATCTAGCATTATTGGTGAAATGCTACATCAGTCTTGCCAAATGAAAGGCCGTTACATCGCATGTATGCGGTGTACATCTAGGGTTATCTAGGGTATTTTCTATGCCCTAGATGCGGGGTTGTAATGTTGCGGCTATCTTGCGTCGCGAGCCCATGGCCGCACTTGGCGTATGCGCTTCAAAAATCAGCGATACCCGCCCTCTAGTGCGCCCCGGAAAAACAGAAATTGCCAAGCAACAATAAAATGCGCAAAAATCGCAGTGTATTAAGCGCACAGTATATCATAAGGTCATAGTGTGGATGTAAACTGTGTGCGTGGTGCTTAGTCGCACCCGCTACCCGTACTTCTGCCTTCTATACCATGGCGCCGCAAATAAATACCAGGGCCACACCCGCGCGCCTTCCGGACAGTCAAAACAAACCATGGAATATGCCCGGATTGATTACGCGTTCAAGCGATTTCATCCCAGTCCTAGCCCTGGATATAATCATTCCTCTGCTTCCCCTCGAGACAGCTCCGTCAATGCCTCCAGCTGCTACCGCCCGGTGTCCGGAGGGGTCATCGAGGCCCGGGCGGGCCTCACCAGCACCCCGGGGCGCTAGTCAACAGTCGAGGAGGTGCTGCGTGAGGCAGATGGAGCTTGGCCGGCGGCGATCCGGGCAGGGACGGTCGAGAACCGGCCATCCACGACACGTCTCGGCCCCTGGGCGGTCAACATCCCCTACGCCGTATGTAACAGGCACCAAGTTTGCATCACCTCCCTATCGGTAAGCTTCCCGCTCGGCGTGTTCTATGCCTTGCTGTTGGTCCCGGGGCGGGTGGGAGCTTGGGTAGATCGGGCGTGAGTATGGTCGCAAGTGATGACATGAGTGGGTGTTGGCTTGACCGATGATGTTTCCGTATCGTACTCTTCAGGCACCAGCCTACAACCACACCGCCCCATATGCCCCCAAAAGTGAGCGATAAGAGGCGTGCCGCGCGTGTAGCAGCCAAGGAACGGCAGCCTCGGGGGTGGGAGGCCTTGTCGCGAATCTTCGAGTTTGCCCCGGTGAACGACCGGGACGATGTAGCGGCTGCGATTTTCCCCTGCCTCCAGCGCGGCCGCGGCCGCCACGGGCCACACGGGCCATACCAACAATCGGGTGTGCGGTCAGCCGCACACTGATGGGCGGGTTACCCGCCCGGTATTTATATGGGGCGCCGTGGTTTAAGTCCGCGCGAAGTCCGCGCACCGTGGTTCGCACGCGCCGGGCCGGCCTGCTCAATTCGAGGAACTCTGCCCACTGCACGAGAATCGAAGCCGCGCACGGCCATGCGGGTACGGCGAGCGCCGCTGCTTCTAAACGCTCAGACAGCAGCCTGAAAGTAACAGTAATGCTTTGTTTGGTTATAAAGATTATATACCCGGTATGTTGTACATAACGGTATGCTTCTTTCGCGGATGTTGCGAACGAACGTGACAGTTCACGTATGCTGTAATACATAACGGTATGCTTTGTTTGGTTTTAAGGATTATATACCCGGTATGCTGTACCCGGTTCGCTGTATACCCCGCGATGTTAAGTTGAGCTGTTAAAAACCCGTTCATTACTTTTGACGCCTGTAATACTGATAGTGCGTGAGGATAATACGGTCGTCGACTACTACACCAGTCCACATAAGTCTTTGCACAAAGAAATCCGCGCGTATCCTCGCCTCGGTGCCCAAGCCATGGGGCCACGGGGCTATGGAGCCTTGTAATCCAGTGTATGCAATCCTTCTACGCCAAGGAGGCAGCCGTTTCTCCCGGTTACCGCACTTTTAGAATTGTTCTTCGGCAATGGCTTTGCTTGGCACATGGCTAAAACTACCACATAAAAAACGGGCGATGAATAGGGGGCAACTTGTTGGCTGCGTAGCTACTTGTTGGCTCTGTCGCATATGCCCGCGCGCTGCCAGTGGTGGGCGGACGTATGCATGCGCTGTAAGAAGACCGAGCCCAATCCATGCACGCTACCGATGCAATGCATGGCATTCCCATGAGAGTGTGCCAACAATCCCGTTGTCCATGGGGCCAATCATCCCACAATTTTCCAAGCTACAAGATAAGCGCCGTTGGCTGCGCCTCGCTGGGTGAAAGTAGCACACATAAAGTGCCTTCGATTCCATAGGTGCATGCTTATACTGCCCGCACCGACCGTAGGCTAAGCGCGGGCTGCCCCCCCCCCCCCCGACAAAAAATGTCGCCACTGTTGCACAGTAGGTCTGCGCGCATGTTGTCACAATGTCACCCATCATCCAAGGAAAAAAGCCAAAATGATGACTGGGTCCGCTTGACGTGGAGAGCTATCCAAGGGGTCCTCGCGCCTGGGAGCTTGCGTGGAAGGGCACGTTACCTGCCCCCATCATGGGCCCCCACCCAAAGTGAGTGGGCTGTCTGGGATACCAGAACAATAGGGGGGGGGGGGTAGATTTGACAGGCAAGTCACAACATTTCGGCGTTTTATCAGATTGGGCTGAAAATTAGTGCGTTGGAAAGCGCAAGTCACGGCCTTTCCATCGCACTAATTTACAGCCCGATCTGATAAAACGCCGAAGTTATGAATTAAAACGTGATTGCAATATTACTGCTTCTTGCAGGGCGAACATCATCCAGTTTGCAAATCTCGTATGCAGCCCGCTAGCTGACCATAGACTCCAAACCATGCGCCGCGCGGCATGCTGGGTAGGTGGCCATCACATGTATCTCGGCGACCATGGGAGAAAAGCACGGTTCTTTATGTCCAAATGTCGGCGTGTGCAGTGTGCTCAAACCGTTCACAGCCCGGCCGTGCAGCACAAACTTGTTACACTGGCAGTTCCGCATAACATGCGACGCGCGCGCCACATTATTATACTCGCGATAGTTATACTCCACACCATGTGCACGCTCTTTCATGGTTATACTCGCAATGGCTGCAACGGCGTAGACTATGCGTGGGTTTACCGACTAGACGCGACCAAACCCAAATCATACGCGTAAAAAAATGCAGACTTTTGTAGGCTGCTGTATAACAGTACATCTTCTAATACTACTGGTGTAGATATGCGGATACACAGATAGACCAAATGGACTGAATAGGCGGCGCCGTTCGCCGCAGCAACAGTCGCGGAATAACAATAAATCGTCAAAAAATACATCGTACGGGTACTTCCAGCCACGGTATTCCTGATTTTCTTTATGATGTAGCGGGATGGTACAATCCTATTAAAATAAAGATACTCATACGTATGTAAATCAGTAATCCTCCCCAGGAATTTTCCTAATCGCTATTTTTTTGGGCGGAGCACTTGACTGGTAGCTTGGCAGCCCAGGCGGCGCAGTCGGTGTCGCGAAAATTTGCAGCAAATACCGTTATAAATACCGTGCCTATCATGTTGCGCACAAAGCAGGCCTTAGCATGGAGTAGCAGGTTTTCAAACAATCGAGAGCAGTGCGCAAGGTATACCTGGTAGGGCATATCACAGCGCGCTGAATTCCGCCTCTGGATGCATAGGATTCCGCCCAGACTATTTTTGCTCACACTTGTCAACGACTAGGGAGGGTGGACCAAACACTAGTCGCTATACATAATCCCTGGGATGTAGAGTGATGTATCAGCACCCGAGTTGCCTAAGTATCTGGTTGTTGGCATGGTGGGGGTTCACACTTATAGGCACCACATTTATACTGTCCTGCATATTAACTATTCTATCATTGTGATAGCTATTGCAACCAACCCATGGATGTTTTGTAGCGCTATATGTGCCGATATGATATACAGGCTGTTTCCATAGTGTATTAGAATATCTGAACTCCTGGCATGCCGTGGTATACTGTCACCAAGTACGCTGGCGCGACAAACCACCGGAAGATCAACTGGCAGGAATAGAATGGTGTGTTCACTTGTTACTGCCAGTATTGTGCAGTGACCGGATGGATATATCTGCTGACGACAAGTCTGATTGGTATCATGCATCAGCTTCTTCACCTCAAGCTCTCCACTAGCAATCTCGAACCAGTAGGGCGCACAATCACACAATATTGCAGCGGCCGTGAACACACAAATGTTTGATGGATGCCGGGGAGTCGTCGGGTGTACGCAGCAGCTCATCAACAATGAGCAGCTCTATGCACTTCTGGTAACCAAAACCTGGTTGCCGATGAAGTTTCACAATTGCTGCACTAGCTGTCACCCAGGCTATAGGTATGGGCTGTAATACCATGTCAGATTGCTGCCCCGATACAGTATCCAAACTTAATTTGCGTGGCACAGGTCCCCCCCCCCCCCCCCCCCCCTAAACTGGAAATGGTAGACGCCAAACATGAACACTGCCGTTCCTCTTTTGGATGCTGCTAGCATGTGGATAAAAGCGGCCCTGCCTTGATTCTCAACGGTCCTGTGTCCTAATACTGACAGCAAATGCCATCATGGGCTCTACAGCACATTGCCCCCCCCCCCCCCCCCCCCCCCCCCAACACACACACATATTCACCATAACTCTGCTCCACCTATACTCAGGCTGGGCGATCAGGGGTCACATGATGGTAACAAGTCGGCGATTCCTATTGGCGATGCCAATGCGTCACGCCCCGCGAGAGTCCCAACTCCAGAGCAGAAATATGGGTTGAGCAGCATCCACATCCTGTAGCCATTATTAGGACAGGTGAGGCGCCAGTGCAGATGTGGCATACTGAGGGAGCACAAAGGATGCCTTGTGGAGCTCAGCGCTATAGTAGCGCAGGGGAGGGAGGTTGAGCGGCCCGCAGCCCGGCGCTGCGCGGCGCGGGACCTTCATGTCCGGCGCCTTGCCATCCTTCTTGGTGCAGATCATGAAACCGATCTGGCCGCTGGGGTAGGTGGGGATGGTGGTGTACGCGTAATTGACGGTACCGCCGGTGAAGATGTCCTTGCACATCTTGGCGAGCTCCTCGATGATGGGCATGTGCAGCCACAGGCTCTCCGCCTGAGTGCATATTGCGCCCCCGGGCTTGAGCGCGCGGTGCATGTACTCGAAGAATGGTCTCTGGAACAGCACCTCTGCGGGTCCCACGGGGTCGGAGGAGTCCACAATGATTGCGTCGTACGTGCCCTCTTCCGCGTTTTTCACGAAATCAATGCCGTCGCAGATCATGATGTTCAGCCGGGGGTCGGAGAAGCCGCAAGCCAGCTGCGGGAAGAATCGCTTGGAAGCCTCACAAACGCCGCCGTCGATTTCCGCCATGTCAATCATCTCCACGCTCGCATGCCTAGTGATTTCGCGGACCACGCCGCCGTCGCCGCCGCCCACCACCAGCACGCGCTTCGGGGCCCGCGAGATGCCGCACAGCGGCAGGTGTGCGATCATCTCCTGGTAGCTGAACTCGTCGCGGTCGGTGACTTGCACGACGCCGTCGAGCGTCAGCACCGTGCCGAACGCGTCCGACTCGAAGACCTTGAGATCCTGGAACAAGGTGCGCGTCTGCAGGAGCACGTTCTTCACCTGGATGGACAGACCCTGTCCGGGCCACAGTGATCCGAGCTCGGTGAACCAGCCGCCAGCCGTCAGGCGCCCGCTAGTGGTGACCAGCCCCGCGCCGCCACTCCGCCGCCCCAGCCAGAACGCTCCCAATGCCACGGCCGCGCCGGCGCCCGCCAACGCGGCCAGCTTCCCGTTCGCGGACAGCTGCTCGAAGCGGTCCATTCTTTCAGAAACGGATGTCTTCCGCGAGCTGTTAGGTTTTGTCTTCCTCCTGCGGGCTGGGCGTCTTGAATCCTTGTTCTATTCAGGAACTGGCGGCGGTGCCAGTTTAGTGGCACACTGACGACGGCTCGACACGGGATGGGGAATAGTGATAGGTATAGCGACTAGTCGCTAATCAGAACAAGTCGCAAGCGACCACATATGTATGGACATATGATATACCGTTGTAGATACCTGCGTACTACTACGGTACCGGCGGAACGGTGTCGGTACGCACAGTACCTGTACCTGTACCACCGCCACTACTGCCCGCGCCGTATATATAAAATTACATGAGCTAGCTGCAGAAGGCGATATCAGAAAATCACCAAAAAAGGACATTAATCGGAAAGGTCCTCTACAGCAATTGCGAGGTGGAAGCAGTAGCAGGAGAAGATGCAGAATGGGCACGAGCCTACGTATCGGACTTGGCCATCTGCACACCGGCATAGAGAATGCCGCCCATGGTACCATGCACGCAAGCCGAGACCCGCTGCAACAGCCCCCGCCGTGTGCGCAATAGGTGACGGCGGAACTCAGCAGGTTGGCTAACGACAAAGTTCCCCGAAGTGCTGAACGGACTGGCCACGAAGGAAGCACGAGGTCGGGGCGGAAGGACCGCCAAGGAAGTTGCGCACAGCCAACAGCACCGCGAAGATGTAAACCACCGTCAAAGCGGACTTCCCGAGACGGCCGCGGTCCTCAACCACAAAAGGGTAGTACCGGTGAACACCCTGCACCGGGGCGGAAGACGCCCGGTCCGCTGCCAACTTTCCCTGCTCCGCCTCGGTCGCCGCGATTCCCGGGGTGCACCAGCGGGGGTCGTTGCTCCAAGTGGGGGTCGTGGAGGATACGCATGCGAAGTCGATCATGTAATCGCACCCCCCCCCCCCCCCCCCCGGCCAACGTCAGGTCCGACGGCCGCGAGCGGTCCGCTGGGCGCAGCCCACTCGTCTCAAGGGTCAAGTCGGCGGCTCCCGAACAGGCCCGGTCAAGCACCGCCTCCGCGTCAATTGCCACAGATGCCCACAGATTCTTCAAAGCGGTATGCATGCGGTGCTTGTAGTTCGCTACGGGGCAGATGGGTAGATGATCCACGATGAAATCCGTAGCGCTCCGGTTCGAGCCATCCGTAGAGCGACGCCATAAGGGATCAATACCACACGTGGGGCCAGACAAGTGACAAGCGCGGAATTCCTCCGCGCGGGCAAAGGTCCAGCACCCGCGCAGCGGCGGCTGAATACGCAGCATGGAGAATATTGCGGGCTGACTCGTGATCCGACTAGAAAAAGCGATAGGGAGCCCGGCCCGCACTCGCTGTATATGTGCAGGGTATCAAGTCGCGAGGCCGCCTCGAGATCATATATTTACTAGCATGGGCAGTCACGAGGCGGCATGCCGTTCCACCAACCCATTAGCCGCGGAGCTCACTCCCATACTAGCTCCATGCTATACGAGCGATCTCACATAGCTGGGAACGGCCCAGCCCATGTAGCTCACCCCTCCCTGGGGAGCTCACTACATGCACCCTCTCAGGTGGTGAGTAACTATATCTTGAGCACGGTGGTGCCCTGCCGCACTGGCTCCCGTCTAGTCTCTTAATCTTCCCCTCCGAGCATATTGCGTATCATAGCCAGGCACGGCTCTACACTCAACCGTAGGTGGAGGGGCTTGGCTGCGTGTGACACGATCCTGAGGTGGCGCTGGTGATTGGGGATTCACGCGCTGCACAGAAGTGTATCTCCGTGCCCCTCTCCCGCGTTGTGCCCATACCCAAGTTGCTCAAACTCTCGGAACCTCCAGTGTTGTGCTGGAGGGTGGGAGCGGGGGCTCAAGGGGCTTCCTCGCAATTTGAGAGCATGGCCATGGAAAAAACAGCTCCATCAAGGGATTCGAGCTGAGTTTGACCCCAACGCACGGGCGCACTCACTGCCGCACGCCGGGCAAGTCACCTGCCGCAATGGGAGGGGTGCAACCTTGGTTGCAAGCTGGGGGATGTAAACCAGCTCAGGCCATATCGGACACGCAACCCTACTCCCTGCGTGGGGAGGGGGGGCGTGCGATTCCGTATATATCACTTACTATAGTAGTATATACGGCCGAGTGTAGTTCATATTTACACCTATCCACAAAACTTTAGACCTACACGAATCTGCACGTGGGCACATCGCTGCGCACTAGGATATACTTAGCCAAAACCACGTATAGACTTTTACTCATACCGAAGCTTAGCTTCCATGACGACCTTTGTAGCAGCGCACCACCCTCCGAAACTTCGCGCTGAATGATGCAACGTTTTCTAAAGGGCTGTTTTCCCACTAGCAGTGGAAAAAATGCCGCTTCTTCAACAGCGTTTCAACTTAATCGGGGTGCGCATGCAACAAAGATAGTATGATAGTGAATGAATCAATTATGGGAGTGTTGTGCCATTTGGGTGATGACGTGGTATCGCAGCCGTGCACGCGCCACTACTACCCCTACAGTTTTGCCGGTCCTCGAAAGGGCCTAAAATTGCAGTCCATGGGTAGTATAACACTCGACGCGCTACATCGCCCAAGTTTCACCATGTGTGGATAGCCCATATCAAATAAAGTCCTTCCGATGCACTACTGCCACGACGCAGCGCGGGAGGTGTGGGAGAATAAAAGATAGGCATTGTGCCAAAGCACCGATTACTGCGAAATTGCAGAAAAATCTACGCATGGCGAGCAAACAAGTCTGCTTATTTGGGGGAACGCTGTAATGCAGAGTTACTTGTTTACTTGAGACCTATAGTGCTGGGCTCGTGTCTGGGGCATCACTATGGGTTGCACCTAGGTGCCCAGTACGGGCCTAACATTGGGCTCCAAAGTTTGAAAACATGTTTTTGGGCTTGCACACCAATGTAAGCAAATTGCAATTCAGAGCGAGAAAATCCGGGCAACACAAGTCGCTTTCGCCATGCACGCGCTTTCCAACGCGACCTCTTACGCCTCAATCCGACCCCGTTTCGCGAAGATATACACCCTTGGCACACCTCCCAAAACTGCAATTGCAGCAACATATTTTCCAACACTGACGACACTCGCGTAGAGACTCATTTTTACTCATCAATGAAAAGCACGGAGTGGTCGCATGACACCACTATGTCGGCGAATTCTGAGGAAGTTGCACCTATATTTTCCAAAAATCGTTATTTATATGCTCCGAAACCACTAACAATATTGCTAAAAATGGGGCACTGTTGCAAATGTTCTACCACTTTACCACACACTTCTCCACGCCAAAATAACCAAAATTACCAATTCAAGACGATGCCCCCAGTGGCTATTGAGTGTACCTGCGGTTGGTCGCATGGCATCCAATCATATTGCCGTATACCTGTGCATCAGTGAGCTCCCGCGTGTTGCGTGATTTTGGGGGCAAACTGTTGTGGTGGTGGTGGGGGTGGAAGGGGGGGGGGGGGGGGGGGTGCATACTATTTATAATATAGAATTTACCAAGGATAGGCGGCGGAAAAATGAAGTCCTCGGAAGCGTAGCGCACAGCTCAAACCGCCTCTCCAGCTTGCTCGAGGTTTGCGCGCGTTGTGGTGACACAAAAATTAGTTTAAGCGGTGAGGAGCTGGCTTATTAAAATGTATTCACAGGGTCAATTAGGCTACGGGTCATATTTTAGACCCTAATGGCAAAAATCATTTGCGTTTTTATAATTATGGGTTAACTACATGCGCGAGCAACGTCGTCGGCGCCGCGCCGTGGTCTGAATCATTAGCGTCGTCTAAGCGACCACTAGCGACTATTTGCTTGCCGGAGCAGGTTTCGCTCGGCGCCCCATAGTGTAAAATAAGAACCGAGATATCGCGTACAATTTCCGGATCTAGCACGTAATTGCGATGTGCGATACCGCTGTCGATTTTGCGGTCAGCATTTCCATCAGCCCCATTTCAGCTATGGAAATCACACTCTCGGACACATCTTGTACTCCTGAGTCGGAATCTCTCTATCTGCTTCTCATACCTCCGGGCTCTTATGTACTTCCCATAGCGGCTGGTTCTCAGTACTAGGGACGGTTCTGCCTGGTTGCCAACTGATGTTCTGAATTCAATAACTAACAACTAATTGTTGACATGTCGCTTGTTTCCCTCGGATGAATTGAAAATTTCGCGGATGGATGGCGCAAGACATCTCCAGGGACGGGGGCGTGGAGTGGCGGAGGAAACATATGTGCTCCGTGATGGGGCTGCGAGCAGTCACATCGAAAAAACATTCATTCATGGAAATCAAAGAACAAAGTTCTACATATCCCTCGCGGTCCCATATCATAAGAACAAATTTAGCTGCTTGTAAGGGTTGATTGACAGCAACAGCATCCGGATTAAGTTACGTCTGTAAACCCGCATTGCGACCGCATCAACCGATCCCTGCAGAGAGGCATTGCCTCCTGGACCATGTCAGGCAATGACCTCGCGCATCATCTTCATGACGTTGCGCAGTCCACCGAGGAAGTTCTCATCCTGGCAAAGCAAGCCATGAAAAAAAGCTTAGGTGTTAATGCCCTTCTGAGCGCATGATGACCGGATGAAAACGCCAGCAGGGGACCTGTGCGGCCCCACCTTCTTGCCCTGGCCGTCAAAACTGTGCGCGAAGTCGATGAGTCGTACACTCACTTTGGCGTCCTCTGCAGTCTTGGCTGTCCCCTCGTAGGTGAGCAGTACGGAGCAGCCGTAGAAGCAGTAGTCCTCCTGGGTGGCAAACCACTGCTCAATGGGCTCGAGCGCCTTGATCGCCACGCCGTAGATGTCGGCGGCCGACACGGCCGACCCTACATTTGAAGCCAGGCACAACGTCAGGGAGACGCATCTCAGGGCGGCTGACAGGCTTCAGCCAGATTCAAGGCGGCGCACCGTTGGAGGGGAAGGCTTTAAACTCCGCCATCACAGGGTCATAGGACGCCAGGGAGCGCCAGTAGTCGCGCTCCCGCTTGTGGTACGCCCCCTGGCATGCACAGCCACCACCGCTTGGGCGGCCTACAGCAACATAGAGAGTCTGCTTCTAAAGGTATAGAGCTTGATAGACAGCAAGCAAGTGCTAGGCGCCGCACACCTCTGCCTGGTCCCACTTGTTGATACCGCAAAGCTTGAATCCCAGCCGGCCAAGGCCCTCCTTCTCGTCTTTTGCCCTGGATTTGCACATGCTCCATAAAGCGCCATTGCCAAATTGTGCGGCTAGCAAACTGGGCTGCGAAATTGGGATGCTTGCATCCTTCAGTTCGGGGGGGGGGGGGGGGGGGTAGAAGGGAAATGTGCGTGTGTGTGTGTGTGTGTGTGTGTGTGTGTGTTAATGGGGGGGGGGGGGGGGGGAGCGCACTTGCGCTTGGTGATCCACTCCTCCGAGTTCCACTCCGCCTCATACCAGGTGTGAAACCCAATCTGCCCGCCAGCACCACGCCAACCTCAGCATCCATTTGCAATGTTCATGGCACAGTATGGAATGGCCAGTCAGCGTCCGAGCGCACATAGGCTCGCCTGCCTGCATCTGCTGGTGGTAGGGCCGCGGTGAGCAAGTACGACCACACCCACCTTGAGGTCCATTAGGCTTGGCTTCTCATACGAGTGGTTGAGATTCTCCACGATGATGTGCTTCGTTCCTTCGATGTCCGTGGAGCCAACTGCGTGCAAGGAGTGTACTGTCATTACCGCCCACGCTGAATGTAACTATGCGTCATCATTTTCCAGGTACACTCCCTTGCAGCGAGATGGTGTACGCCCTGTCAAATAAGCATTCCCTTCCCCTCCCACCCCTCCGGTGCTGGTGAGGGCGCCAATATGATCATGCATGCCGGGGTGCTCACAGTATTTTGGCATGAAGTCCCGCAGAGCCATGCTCACCGCGTCATTGCCCTCGGCCTTCTTCTTCACAAGCTCGTAGAAATTCATACTCGCGGGCTCCGCGCGGCCCATTCCTAAAGCAGCACCAGCAGCAGTACCCTCATGTCAATGCAGGCCGCTCATGTCGATGCGGCCAGCCTGGTGTCAAGCAGGCTAAGTGAGCAGAGCTAACATATTTAGACTCTTATCACGCCCGTAGCTCTGAAGTCTCCCCACCTGCAGCGGTTTGAAGAAGCGACCCTGGTCATCCTCAAGCGTGGCTGCCTTGTCACCTGAGCAGGCCACAGCAAGGCACGGCCGATCGTTGTTCGAATATGCAAGGTGCGCGACAGGATGCTGGGCGTAACTGCTAGCTCAAGATGCTTCCGCCCAAAGCGCCGGGTGGCCCAACGTGTTACGGGCGGCTGCGCTCCCCCAGCGGGCTGCTTACCATTCATGTGCCCGGCCACCTAAAGGGGTTAGGGAGAATGGGGTCAGTTTAGGATCATTTGCGGCTGGTTTCAGGGTCGAGGAGAGCAAGGGGGACTGCGCGCGTCCCGATGAGGGGGGAGGGACGGGGGGCAGCTCGCACCTGGTGCTCGGAGGGCTTCATTGTAGCCATCTTCCCTATTCGAGAGCTGTTGTGCTTGCGGTGTGTCGCTAGGACCTGTGTGGTGGCCAAAAGCAAGTACGGGAAGTCGCTAGCGTACTGGACGTAGTTCGGTGACGGCCATTCTGCCGAACGGCGCAGGTTGCCGCGATCGCATGTAAACAACACCGACTGCCCGCCACGCTTCCCCCCCCCCCCCCCCTGCACCAAAAAGGCAGGGCAAGGCACACAGCCCCGGCGGCGGGGGATCGGCAGGGGAGATCGAAGTACTGGGAGAAACTACGCGAAAGCAAACCGTCACGCGGATGACAATATTGTACGCAGTAAGACTATATGCGAGTACTGTAGCTGTATTACCGCCGGCGGTATGGTGTAACATCATCCGTGTGTATAGCGACCTTTTTCGCCCCATGGACAGGACTTATTAGCGACTTGCTAGCGACCTATGTGTATGAACCCTGGCTAGCATACATATAGCGACTAGTGCTGTAATAGTGCTGTAATACTTGGTGCTGTGGGTGGCAGTGGTAACACTGACGATATGTAGTCGCGAGAACAAGTTGACGACCTACACCACCCGGGTGCCGACAGGCATAGCTTCAAGACTGAGGGCTCTGCTCGAAAACTAACTATACCGCTGTCAAGAGTTTCAGGAAACCCTCCAACACGCGCACAGCTGCCCTGCCATCCAACCGACGGAGCGGCGATGGCCGTTATTTTTGCAGCGAGCAATTTTGTACAGGTACTCAGCTCTCATGCCTTGGTTCCTTTGACAATCACGTGAAAACCGGGCTCCAGTTTGTTTTTGACATCAAACATCTGCGGCTTTCAGCCGGGCTCGCGTTGTATCGCTGGCACTTGCGAGTATTGGGAACAACGCCATCTTTGCTAGCCACCTGTGCCTCAGTGAAATGTCTTCAGTCTTAACCGCGGTGTGGATTTCTTGCTTCAGACTCTGCTCGTCCGGCAAGCGCGATCTGGTAAGCAAGAAGTTCTGCTAGGTCGATGGAAAGTTGGCGCACCTCTGAACCTGGAGGGTCGATATACCGGGCTTCTTGGCGAGATGGACACGAGCGTGGACGCAAGTTTGGAGGAAGCTGCTGTACGGCACGCGGAGCGGCTGGCAGGAGTCACTGTTGACCCGTTGAGGCTGCACGAGCGAGCGCGCTTTGTCTTTGATGGAGATTTTGTAGAGCACGAGTTTGTTTACAATGCTGGTGATGCGGCCATTGCGGCGGTTGAGACGGACAGTATGACACCGGTATGGTTCACCTTGGATGACATACCGTACGATGAGATGCCTGCGGATGATGAGGTATGGTATCCTCCATTCTTCAGAGGCACCTTGATGCAGGGTTATTTCAACTTCTGCAAAGAAAATCCCCTTACGCTGGATTCATTCAAAGTTGTCGAAGTTTCGAAGATAGATGATAGTGGCGGAATTGCAGACGCGAACGATGGGAGTGTCTTGTACCAAAAGGGGCTGAAGCACGCTTAAAGTGCGCATCAGTTAAAAGCCCGGTAATGTAAACATGCAGACTACACGGTGCTCAGGTCTCTGCAAGCGTGGGCTTTCGGGCGGTTTTGCCCTCCAGATGCGTGCATGCGATTATTTACATACCACTCCGAAAGAGCCCCGCCTACACACTCTGAGGAGGGTGCACTCAATATATGAAATCGGGAGATTGAAAATAGCCATTGCATTCCGGTGTCTTATATATTGAAATATCTGGTCCTATAATGTCATCTTTTATACCCCGCGAGACCAATAAACGCTTTGGAGCAGAGTATTCACAGCAACACTGTTATGAAGGGAACATCATCCGAAACAGCACACATCATGCAAGCTCATTCCTCATTACCCTGTTTATCAGTTACACACTTCAAGACATATGCATATTCATATCACAGTACAGTATGTGTATAGGTGTTGCAAAGGTGAGCTCAGGAACCATGCCAAAGCACGTTTTGAGAGCTGCCGAGTTTTGAGAGCTGCCGGACACCACAGTCAACGGAGGCATAGGGCAACAGCCTGAGGTAATATGGCGTGTTGGCGCACATCAGATGATTTGACTGGTTCCTTACAGTGTCCAGAATTATTGAGTCCTTTGATGACGGATCACAGAGTAGCGCTCTTATCGCAGGACGGGACACACATCAGCCATATGTGTGGTGGATATAGGGGACCATGGCCTCATTATTAGCACAGTGAGGTGTTCAACCTGCTATTGGAGTGCTAGTTTGCGGGTACTCTGCTTGTACGCAGGGTCACTTATATCAGCGGGATGTTAAACAGGAGTATCTTGGAAGTAGTTCCCAAATCTCTAGGCATTCTCCACCACCTTCTCGCCATCGGGGCTGTGGCCTCCCATAGCCGAGTCTGTCATCTCTGTGCCCTTGTTGGTGTTGCCGTCAAAGGCCTGACCATGCCAAAGAAAACAAATCAATCAAAGGGAAATCACAAAAGAGCGGAGTCAGAAACTCATAGCGGAGGATTGTGTGACTGATGTGGCCCTTACCAGGTTCGTCATGTGGTCCTCTGACATCCACTTGTAACCCTGCCTCTTCTTACGGACGATGTAGATTGCGCCACCCACCAGCACCAGGACTGCAACAGCAGCTACTGCAATAATCCCGAATACAGCACCAGGAGGCA
This sequence comes from Tetraselmis striata, assembly GCA_006384855.1. NCBI lineage: Eukaryota > Viridiplantae > Chlorophyta > Chlorodendrophyceae > Chlorodendrales > Chlorodendraceae > Tetraselmis > Tetraselmis striata. Next base: position 13,780 of record VCJN01001100.1, on the reverse strand, counting down.
GGGGGCCGCCGTCTGAGGAGGACGTCGTCGGGCTAGCCACCTACACACCACAATCGGCACACACCCTCGTCAGTATGACGGTTGTCAACGCCCCAGGACAAGAGGAGGTATGACGCTGCTGCAGGATTGTGCGTACCCCGGTGGTGGAGATGGCACGGTTGTAGATGGCCCTAACTTGGCCGTCTGAGTTGTGGCTGCCAACATCAGGGCAGGAGGCAAAGCGGCTGGAACAGTGCTGGGCCGTGCACTGGTCACTAGAGCTGGCCAGAAACACGTTGCTGACGAAGTCTGGGCAGTTGTTGCCCTGGCAGCACTCGCACTTGCAGTTGTAAAAGGTAGCAAACACCTGGGCGTCCTTGTTGTGCGAGCCAGCATCAGGGCAGGCCGCAAAGTTGGAGCTGCAGGTGGGGTTCGCGGGAGGGAAGCATCAGCGTTTGACATTCACTATCTCAGCGGCCATGTAAAGTGGCAAACAAGCAGCGGTAGCCGCCACACCTGCACTGCGCCTCGTTACAGGCAGCAGGGTGGTCTGCAAAGTAGGTGAAGTCAATGAGGCCGCTCGCGCAGCCAGCCTCCCCCATGCAGCAGCTGCATTCGCAGCTGTGGTCCAGGGTGCCAACGTCGGCGCCGCTGTATATCGCGTTCACTTCGGCGCCATTGTTGTGGCTGCGACACAAAACGAAGTCGCATCAGGCATAAGAAAACACAGCGACGCGGGGAAGCGAGCTGGCGGCATGGAATAGGGTGCGGATAGGCCTGAGAGGAGACGGGCTGTGCCCCGATGCGCCTCACCTGCCGACGTCCTTGCACTTGTTGTTGTTGGCACGGCACGCGTTCGGCGTGCAGCTAAGCTCGGATCCAGCGTAGAAGCGGTTGATGAAAAAATCATTGGCGTCGCAGGACTCGGCGTCGTCGCAGCACTCGCAGGCACAGTCGAAATACTTGGCGAAGACGGAGTGAGGCAGGTTGTGGCTACCGGGGTCGGGGCAGTTGCGGAAGCGGGAGCTGCACTGCGCCGCCGTGCAGCGGTCGCGCGAACCCGCGGGGAACAAGTAGCTGGTCATATCGGGGCAGGTGTCCTCGTTGCAGCAGGAGCACTCGCAGTCCAGGAAGGTGGCGTAGACCTGTGTGTCGTAGTGCGAGCCGACGTCCTTGCACTGCGCGACAGCGGACCGGCAAGCGTCCGCACTGCACTTGTCGCGCCCGCCCGCGAAGAAGGTCGTGACGTGCCAATCGTCGTTGGCGCACCCCTCGCCGTCGCAGCACTTGCACGAGCAGTCGTGGTAGTCGGAGCTCTGGGCGGCGGCCGGCGTGCAGGTGGCCAGCCCGAGCAGCGCCGCTAGCAGCAGCGCCGCCGATGTAACAGGCCTCGCCATCCTCTAGGTTAAAACGGTGTTGCGTTTGTCCGGTTCGATGTCGCCGGCTGGTGGTGCGCGAGAGTGCCCCTAAAGCGCGCTCTAAGGATACAGCACACCGAGCTTAGATGATAGCGTTCGCAAGGCAGAGGGTGAGCTAACGTACACTGCTGGCCCAGGTGTCGCGATAGGAAGAAGGGAGGTCGGGACGTGCAGTGACGCACATAAAGGTTTTCCCAGTCGTTTGAGGCCTGAGACACTGAGACCTGATTATCTCACTCGCGCCGCCGCTTTCATCAAGCGCGCCACAGTCGCCCCGACGACGAAAAAACTAAATGGAGATACCTGCACCCGTACGAGTACACGTATGAACTTTTTGGTTACAGGGAGAGCGTCCGGAGAATGCACGCAAAGTACTGGGGGAGGAAAAAGCCTACATTTAAGCAGAACCCAGTACACGTATCCGCGCCCGCTGCGTGTTGTCCGCAACCGCAGCGACAGGCGGCACGCTAGTGCTACTGCGCGGGGCTGCGGGCGAGGCGCCGCTCGAGCGGCGCGCGGGCATCGTCTGACAATAAAGCACCGTGTGCAAGGGTACCTGTGGTCCTGTACGGATAGCTGTTGGGCAGCGCTGCTGCTGTACTATAGTAGCCTTCCCTGCTCGTCGTCAATATTCTATGAAACATGATTACGGTCCCGTAGTACCAGTACCCGTACGGTAGCGACCATTGATGTACCGAATATTATCATTTTTGTGAATAAATTTTGTCGATCCTCTAGCGACTATTACGCCGATGATTTATTGCCCAAATTAGTTAGCGAATAGTCAACCCGGGAAACTAAATAACTTAATAGCGCGCGCTGGTCGCTAGCCGCTCGCGGCATGACGGCAGCCTCGAATTTTCCATGATGCATTTTCTACCATTTTTCATTGCAACGCTGAATTAATAATACTGGCAGCGCGACTCACAGCGACCAGAGCGACCATCATAGTCCTCGATCCATAGTCCTTCATGACCGGTATGTTGTAGTTATACGATTGTAGAATATATTGAATATATTATTTTGCCCTGTTTTACATGTACTTAAATAAAAAATGTTATTGATATCCCCGCAGCGCCATCGCTAGATATCCGCCATATCCAGCGACCAAGATTTGTTTCATAATACTGTAGCGTTGTTCATTACTGCTCACTTACGGATGTATAAGGATTCCTTACTGGATTAAGGGTTCCTTATACTGGATTGCATGACCATGATTGCTCTTATATTGGATCTTGAATCTTATTCTCGTCCGACGTACAGGTAAAAATCCCGACGGTAGTCGCTGTGCTTCCGGCGGCGCCGCGACTGATAACTTGACCCACATGATCATGAATCTGATCCATCGGAGCCGGCGCCCCGCCGTCGCGCGTGCTGAGCGTGTGCCGGCCGCGGCGCTGGCGTCCTAATTAGGACTACATCTATGCGCTACCGCGTGTCGCTTGAAGGGATGTACGGTAGCCTACCCCTACATATCACACTCCGGACTGGCCGGGCGGTGTGCTGGGGCGGGTGGGGTACGATATACCCCGCCTGCTGATTGGTGACAATGACTTCTACGGGTACGGGTAGAGTCTGGGTACGGGTACGAGTACAGGTATCACTCCGTATCAGCAGTGGGTCCACCTCATACCTCTATACTGCACCTGACGTCCTGACATGCGCTGTACTGGTGTGAATTACAGGAACGGCAGTAACAAATCCACCTACTGCTAAAAGTGTTACTAAAAAATCAACACAGCAAGCCGCCCAAAAGCGGCCCGCAGGTACTAAGGATTACTGGTGTGAATTACAAAAAGGGCAGTTCCCCAGAATTAGAAAATCAACACAGCATTACTGGTACCAGTTACATGTGTTGATTTTCTAATTATGGGGAACTGCCCTTTTTGTAATTCACACCAGTTACATGTACCGGCACAGCAGGGTAGTGCGGGATGCCGGCGCTGCTTATTATTATTCTTCTACATATATAACTATAACAGCAAGGATTAAGAATTACTGTATAGATAATTATCCATAAACAGCTTTTTTTAATAACATTACGCGGCTCGTTCTGTCTCGTGGTTTTATTCTGTACACGGCGGTTTCAGCGGTTGATTTGTTACCAGCCTTTCTGTGACATCCACACCAGTATAAAGATACAGGTACCTGTGCCCTGTACGGCTGTACCCGTGCAGGTATCTGAAGGGCGTGGCAACTCGGGAAAATGGAAGATTGGGTTTGTTGAGCTTGGCTTGCGCCGGCGGGCGCGAGAGTTCCGCCGCGCCGCCTACGAGTACATATTTTTTGTGTCCAAAACCCATTCCAAGCGGCTATCCTTCATCCACTCCACCGTCCACATCCACACACCTGTGTGGATATTGCTGCAGAGTCGTCTACTGAAACCACTATTCCACCCGCGCGTAATTGCAACATCGTCATGTCTGCGAGGTACAGCGCCTGCGGCGCGGCCATGCTGTTGCTGGCCCTGATGTCGATGCTCCTGCCTGGCGCTGGCGCCGTCGGGGAGGCCAACGTCGCGATCACGACACCCGCCGGCGAGTTCACCCCTCAGACACCGGTGACTGTCGAGGTTGGCGTGTCGAAGACCGTGGCAGACATTGTGGAGGATCTGAAGATGGACCAGTTCACCGCCGCCCGCGAGCATTACGAGGGTTCGGTTACGCTCAAGGTGGGTGAGGGTTCGCCTGTTTCGGGTGCATAGCAGTCAAGTGCCGCCGACTTCTGGAGCAGTTTCCAACAAGTCGCAAACGTGGGCACTGACTCGTGGCATTCCTGATTCCGCCGTTTACACAGTCGCTTGCACAAGGAACCGGGCTTTCTGGCCCCACCTTCACGCAGGCCCAGGAGTTTTACAACAACAACGCGGACTTCAACCACCGCTACTTGATGGAAGAGGTACCCCCCCCCCCCCCCCCCCCCCCACCTTCCAGTGACCCCGTCATCGCTTCGGCAGCAGCGGATTCGATCACACCTGCGCAATCGATCGGCCGCGGGCAACTCAGCGGCTATCGCACGTGGTGCAACGCAGGCTTTCGTGGCCACAGGGGGCAACGCGGAGGTGGCCGAGATGGTAGAGAAGACCGTGATGGACGCCGTTCCAGTGCAAGCCATTCTGAGCTATGCCTACGCCGGCCGCAACGGAGACCGCGCCTCCTGGGACAAGGCCTGCGCGCTCTACATCGGCCAGCCCGACCTGTGAGTCCATGGTATATGGATACCACATGCTCCAGGATTCCCTTGTCATATTCTCTTTCTCACTGTTCTCTGCCCCCGCTGTGTGGCAGGATGTCTGCACCATATGCGCGTGCGCAGAAGCGCGCAGCAAACTATGGGACTCTATCTGGGGAAGTTGCACTGGCCAATGTGGCTGCAGTTGAAGCGTGCGCCAGTGGTCCCTCGGAAGCGAACTACATGGTGCTGCAGAAGGTCATCAAGATTATCTACGCGCAGGCATCTATCCGATATGCTCATCTGCTGGACATTGATTTCAGGGAGGGGCTTTCCACCGTTGATCACCGCGCTGAGGTGATGCACCCGTCTCCATCCTGCTCTGCATACCACTGTAGACCTTTGCTTGCGCTTAGCCTGTTTGCCATCGTTGCTTCCCATTAACAATTCTACACCATTGACAACAGGGCCAGGCATTTTATCGCATCATTGCGCCTATGGTGGATGCTGCAAGCCCCTCATGCCACGCCGTCATGAATGAGCTGTACGTTCCACATGCCAGCTGCCGCATGCAGCCATGCCCTCCATTGCGTCAATGTGCGGGGATAAAACTGCCATGCCAACTCTTTGCGGCATACAGGTACTCGTTTGATCAGGAGCCTGACACCAACAAGAAGTACTACTGTGAGGCATTGGCCTGCATTCCCGACGCGCTTGACCTCACCAGCAGCGACTTGGGTACTCTGGAGAACACCGAGGTGTGGGCTTTAATATTGTGTCACCCCTAACTTCCGCCTAAACGTGGTTCATGCGTTTGATCATACGTTTTATCCTGCATGTTGACGAGGATGGTGTGCCAATTTTATGCAGGGCTGGTGCGATGGTGTGGAGCCAGTCGGAGCGGGCCCATCTTCTGCCTCTGCTGGCATCAAGACTGCTGTCTTCAGTGTAACTGCACTTGTGCTCTCGGGACTGGCAATGGTCGTTCTGCTTTAAGGCGGGTGTGACTTGTTCACAAACCTCAAAATAGATATTCTGCATGTTGCTTTAATCAATGCAGTGTCTTGGTTCATGTCCCAGTGGAAGCCTCCTCTGCCGTGACCTACTTCATCATGCTTTCAACATTCCGTACATGGGCCACCCTTTTCTGCAGTTGACATTCTGCATAGGTATTCATCCTAATTTCCTGGACGTGAACCTGAACAGTTTGCACTGAAACTGACCATGGGCAGAATTCAAAACACATAGTGACCAATGGTTTTATTAATGCCCGATGATCCCGTACGGCTTGATCACGCTGTTCCCCAATAAACAGCAATCAAATATGAAACATAACCGCCTCAGCAGTAGTACTACTGTGACAGCATGCCCTATTATTGTTATGGTGAAATTGTGGTAGTCCGGTGAGCCATAATGCTGTTTAATCATGTGATCACTGATGTGGCCAACATGTATTATCCAGTTATGTATTTTCATATTATGTGATATGCTTACATGTACACCATGCATATATATGCCCATAGCTTACCACAGCATGTATAAGCAGGGATATACGTATATACATCACTCACATGTGTACTATGTATACATTATATGCAATGATGAATGAGTTACAGTAATGCATGATTGTTGCCCAGTGGCGCGCAGGGGCCGGCGGAGTTCCCCCTCCCCGCTTCCCAGACGAGTACGGATCCAGTATAGATAACGATAAGAGCGGGTCGAAATAAGATACTGCGATGTGGTACGGTAGGCAGACGGCATATAATTATGCATTTCCAGCAGCTCTATTGTATGTATATTTCCTGGAGATAGTTGACATCATCCTCGCTACTTTCTTTCGTCAAAAGTGAAATGATGAAAAGTTGTGGTAAAAGTTCGCCCCGGGACATCGGCCGAAGCCGCCCCAGCACTTGACCTCGTGCGCCAACTGCAGTCGTAGGTCTGGCATAGCCCATAGACCATTGCCTCATTCGAACCCCGAAGGGCTAATGCATCAACCGAGTAAACCCGGGACACGCCGGGCCGATATTGCCGAAATACATCGGCCAGGAATCGAACCCGGTACCTCTCGCACACGAGACGACCGCTCTACCGAGCGGACAAGGGATGCACCTTGTTCGGACTTGAAAAGTTGTGGTAATTGTTCATTGTGACATACCTTGTACATCTGTTACATACAGTATTTGAGTACGAGTATGGTACTCGTAGTTTACAGTAGTATACCAGTGGTACTCCTGATAAGTATTAGGTATCGGCAGGTGGATAGTTACTGACCTTTTTGTAATTCACACCGGTAGAATTAGGTATGATCTAAACTAGTTTATGGGGTTTCCATCCTTGACCTAACCGCTTTTTAGCTACAAGTGCTGCTCAGTGGTACGGGAACTAGTAACTGTTGTTGCGCCCTTGTTGGGTGCAGCACGAGTAGACATAAAAGCAGCCAAAACAGCTGAGCCTGCCATCTTCCAGTTTTCGCTGCGTTCCACGCAGCGATGTAAAAACTGTCTCGTAACCCGTTGCGAGCAAGGTCACCCCAGGTTGTTCAAGACCACACCCGGCTCGCCACCCGAGTGTGATATTCTCGTCCGTACGTCCGTGCGTTACCATGCCAGATGGAGAAGAACCCGTCGCTGAGCCGACGTTGGAGTCGCTGAACGCAGATATGAGGGCCCAGTCTTCATTACTGCGAGAGCTGGCTACAGCTGTGGCACAATTGACGGCTCGTGATCGCGTTGTTGATGGAGAAGGGGCACATGGCTCCGGCTCAGGGCAGCGCTTCGCGGGACAGCCGACAGGCAGCGGGGGAGCCGCAGAGCGCCCCGACTTGCTAGAGCTAGCCCAAAGCGGACGTGTCGGAGCAAAATCCGTGAGTGCCGAGGATGATTACCTCGCGGTGCCAGAGCTACTGCAGAGAGCAGAGTCTGGTTACGAGGCCGTTCGACCGGTCAGCCGAGTGCCTGGACTTTTCCCTTTGAGCACCGACCTAACGAACGAGTACCTCAAGCAGGATTACCGGCGTCTGCCGGCCCAGGAGGAGTACTTGTGGATGTCGTGTTTCGGGGCCCACATGGCCGCGCTTTTCGTGGCGCTGGACGAGCTGCTACCTTACGTCCCCGCCACTAACCAGGACTTCACCCCCTACCTCGCGAGAGCTCGGAATCACGCCGAGGCCATCGACAAGGCGTTTCGCTTTCGTCTAGCCTTCCTGCGGAGGCTGAATGAGATCAAGCGTGTGCACGGTGACCAAGGTGTTCTGGACGTGCTGCGAGCTCAGCATTTTCAGCCTGCTTCGGAGCATCTGGATTCTGCGATTTTTGGGGACCTCATGAGGGACTACGAGCGTCGTGTCTTCGAGGCGACCGTTGCCAGCAGCGCCAAGGCGACCGCTACTTCTCGAGTAGCGGCTGCAGCTGCATGACGCGGGCGTGGACGAGGACGTGGCGGCGGACGTGGACGTGGCCGCGAAGGTGAGCACGAGTGACGGCGTGGGGCGCCGCTCGTCGGAGCTGCAGGAGCCTTGCGAGGCCACCTTTCGGTGACCGCCGCAAGACGCACCCTTGCAGCTCAACGGCGGGATGAGCGCCATGTGCTAGGACCTGACCCCCCCACCTTACAGACTTCATTTAGACCTTCCTCGGTGCGGCGCTTCTTACAGCTACAGCCGAGTGCGGCTCAACCATCCGCACACCTGCACATGGCGGCTCAACCATCCGCCTTTCTTACAACCTCATCTCCGCGTTCGTCGGTTGTTACACTACGTGTTACAACCGGTTCGCAACGACCAAGTTTCGCGCGTGTACGTTACGCACGGGACAGACGCTACGAGCGCGAAGGGCGCGCGGGGCGGCCCTCTTACCTGAACCTAGCCCCGCAAACCCGTACTGGAGCTACTGCAAACCCGTCCAGCAACTACCGGCCAACCGCCGGGAACCTAACCGTTGCTGCCGAGTACTTTGCGAACATTAGCCGTGCCGGTGGAACTCTGTCAGTAAAACGACGCACTTACGTAATTGACGAGCCCGCAGCTATCGCTCCGTGGGCTGCGTCATTGCGATCTCGACTACAAGACGCGTTCGGCTCAGACGAGCTAGGCCAGCGGACGCTCGACCTGCTCTCCAGCTCCCTCAGCGCTCAGACCCTCAAGATAGAGCTACGCCGGCAGGTTGTCTCAGTTCGCTGAGTTCTGCCACGACTCCGAGAACATCAGCCCGCTAGAGGCGACTACTGCTACTGTTGTTCGGTACGTTGCCTGGATCGGGGAGCGAGGGCATATCGCAGCTAAGTCGCTGCAGCCCTATCTGTCTGCCATCAACACCTTCTTCGAGCTGCACAACCTCGTCCCGATCGCCAAGGACAACCTACACCTCACCTCAGCAAGGCGTGGGTTAATGTTGCGTCAGCGCCGACTGGACGCTGCCCCTTTGCGTGTCCCTCTGCCTGCGGATGTAGCTTACCGCTTCGTCTCAAAGGCCGAGCTAATTGTGTCTGCTCCTTACCCAGAGTCCCACCTCGACTACCGAGCCCTCTTGGCCTCGGTCGTCAACTTCCTGTTCTTTGCCAGGGGCCTTATTGGCGTCTCCTGTCGAGTGCAAGATGTGCATGTCGACACCTACAACATCACCTTGCAGATTTACCGCGAGAAGGGTCGCGCTGGCCGACGGGGACCCGACGACCTGCGCGTACTTCTCCTTCCAGTGTCCGAGCACCCTCGAGTGGCACGTCTCTTGCACCACTTCATCGACAACGTACAGTCTGTCCCCCTGGTTACTGTTGGCTTGGCTGCCTCCAACTTCTGGGCTGTCAATGTGGCTGAGCAGTCAAAACCTTGGACTGCGGCTACGATGTCAGACTGGTTGTCTACAGCAGTCAACCTAGTTAACGCTGCCCCTCCTGCTGGCACTTCCTGGACTTCACACAGTCTACGCAAGGGCGCAGCCTCTGCAGCAAACGCCATCGGAGCGCCGTTGTCCCACATCCGCTACCAAGGCGGTTGGGCCACTAACTCTGATGTCGTTCTGGACTACATCGACCCCAACGTTCTTCCTTCACCTGGCGCGTGGTTCTTCTTTGGACACATCGCCCCCCTCCGCCACTTCCAAGTCCAACAGGACTCCGCAGCGGTGGCCTTCCCAGTGCCTCCTTCATGACTTGGCGCTACCCCTTCTCCGTCAATCTACCGCTCTCTACGTTCGCTCAAGACTGGCAAAACCAGACTCAACTTTGAAATGATCTAAACTAGTTTATGGGGTTTCCATCCTTGACCTAACCGCTTTTTAGCTACAAGTGCTGCTCAGTGGTACGGGAACTACACCCCTCCACATAAGTTTGGGTTTTGCAGTTTTGTTCGACATGCGCATGTCATGTAGAAAATACGGCGTGGGCAATTGCATGCAAGTGACTAATGGGCGAGGTCGACTTGGAATAAAATGGGGGCGCGCTCTAGGCCTAACCGTGCGACAGGGCATGCATCGTTCTGCGCCCCTCGAGAAATGGCAAATCAATGCGTGTAAAACTTGCACTGGAAAATAACGAGTTGCGCCACCCCTTTGTGCGCATACATCCAACGCGCAAATCCACGCCGTACTGACATGCTGCCATCTTTAGTGTAAGTTTCACCTACAACATGTGTGGGGCACCAAGATTAGGTCACTAAGGGTATTGCACAAGCCCTAAATTACAGTTTCACCACTACATGGCGTGATGTTCGGCCAAAAATGGTGCTGTTATTGTTGCCTACTCACGCATGAAAGGCTTATTGAGCCCTCCTTGGCTTAGGCGAGAGCGCATCAATGGGGGTCACGTGCACGCATGGCAATTGCGCCGAATCACAAGTAGAATGCCACATAGCAGCGCGCTATTAAATGCTTGAATATCAGCAAAAATATTATGTTGAAAACAACACAATGTTGTTGGCCATCGAGGACATGGCTAGAGAGGGAGCATGTGGCAAGTTTGCGCCGCCCGTGTGCATCTACATTCCTAACACTGTCACACAAATGCGTATGGATTAAGGGGACACACATAGCGCAAAGCTACGCCCCCATGTTGAGGCTGAGTGTTGCGAAATGATGCCGTGATTGATGTATTTTATGTTCATCGCTAGAAAGTGGTCAAAACGTGCAAATTAGGTGCTCAAAAATCGAAATTCACCTCTCGCGTTTGACGCAAGGATTTTGTTGCGCATTTTTTTAGAATTTTTGGAGCACTCCCTGAGCCGCTATAAGCGTTTGAAGTCAAGGGGGTGTCGCTTGCAGTGGGCAGAACTGCACTGGTCCTAGCATCGTCACACGCACGTGTGCCCACTCTGCCTTACGTGACTATGCCCACCCAAACCCACCCAACCCGCGAGCTACTATGTTTCCTCACACATCTACGGGCATTGCACCATACAATGCTCTATGCATGTGGGCCATCATATATGTGCCAATAACATGTATTGTTGTGCATCACTGCGTCATGCCCTTTGAGCCCCGCGCCAGATCGCAATACCCTATTCTTAGGGTAATAGGTTATAATTCAGACCCTATCAAGAAAAAAAGTTTTATAACAACCTAAAACATTCCCGGGTTCCAGCCCTAAAGCCCTACGTTTAGATACCCTAGTATTTTTCATTTCATATTCAGCCAAAAAAGGACCCCAAACTTATGTGGAGGGGTGTGTGCTGGTCGTGCTTACTCGGTCGTTTTGCGCGAGTATCATGCGCGGGAGCCGATTGTGTGGCCCTACGAGGACGAGATGCCTAAAAGGCAGCCACATGCCCGCCGTCGGCGCGAAAGAGAACACTTCGCCCCACACCCCTGTTGCGCCCCTACCTCCAGTGGCAGTTCTAGCATGACATACAGCGCCCGAGAATTTAGCGCACACGCGCCGAATGCGAATGGTCGTGGCCTATCACAAAGTCGGCAGCTATACGCGAGCTGCAAAGATGTTTGGAGCCAAGTGGGAGACGGTGCGCAAGTGGGTGGAGCGGTTCGAGGCCACTGGCGACGTGCGTTTACAAGGAGCTACTGCATGAGCAAATGCTGCCAGCATGCAGGAGTCTCATGGCAAACCGTTATGGCAATGACTGGATCTTTCAACAAGATGGAGCCCGCGCGCACACCTCTCGTTCGACCATGGAATACTTACGCAACAGAGAGTTTAAGCTCATGGAAAACTGGCCTGCATGCTCACCCGACCTTTCATGGATTGAGAATTTGTGGGCTTACGTTGAGAGGCAGCTTAGGCAAGAGGCAGACACCTTGACAACCAACAACTTCATCCCAACTTTGCACAGGATTTGGGATAATATTCCGAAGCAACTATTGCTGAAGTTGCATGGCAGCATCCACAGGAGGTTGGAGGAGTGCATGAAGCTCAATGGGGCAGCCACAAGCTACTAGTACATAGACTGTTGAGCCATTTCACTTTGCTCTAGATCCACCATCCAGCAAGAATCATGTAAGTCAAAAATCACGAATTAATGACAAGCGCAGTCCACACCCCTCCACATAAGTTTGGGTTTTGCAGTTTTGTTCGACATGCGCATGTCATGTAGAAAATACGGCGTGGGCAATTGCATGCAAGTGACTAATGGGCGAGGTCGACTTGGAAAAAAATGGGGGCGCGCTCTAGGCCTAACCGTGCGACAGGGCATGCATCGTTCTGCGCCCCTCGAGAAATGGCAAATCAATGCGTGTAAAACTTGCACTGGAAAATAACGAGTTGCGCCACCCCTTTGTGCGCATACATCCAACGCGCAAATCCACGCCGTACTGACATGCTGCCATCTTTAGTGTAAGTTTCACCTACAACATGTGTGGGGCACCAAGATTAGGTCACTAAGGGTATTGCACAAGCCCTAAATTACAGTTTCACCACTACATGGCGTGATGTTCGGCCAAAAATGGTGCTGTTATTGTTGCCTACTCACGCATGAAAGGCTTATTGAGCCCTCCTTGGCTTAGGCGAGAGCGCATCAATGGGGGTCACGTGCACGCATGGCAATTGCGCCGAATCACAAGTAGAATGCCACATAGCAGCGCGCTATTAAATGCTTGAATATCAGCAAAAATATTATGTTGAAAACAACACAATGTTGTTGGCCATCGAGGACATGGCTAGAGAGGGAGCATGTGGCAAGTTTGCGCCGCCCGTGTGCATCTACATTCCTAACACTGTCACACAAATGCGTATGGATTAAGGGGACACACATAGCGCAAAGCTACGCCCCCATGTTGAGGCTGAGTGTTGCGAAATGATGCCGTGATTGATGTATTTTATGTTCATCGCTAGAAAGTGGTCAAAACGTGCAAATTAGGTGCTCAAAAATCGAAATTCACCTCTCGCGTTTGACGCAAGGATTTTGTTGCGCATTTTTTAGAATTTTTGGAGCACTCCCTGAGCCGCTATAAGCGTTTGAAGTCAAGGGGGTGTCGCTTGCAGTGGGCAGAACTGCACTGGTCCTAGCATCGTCACACGCACGTGTGCCCACTCTGCCTTACGTGACTATGCCCACCCAAACCCACCCAACCCGCGAGCTACTATGTTTCCTCACACATCTACGGGCATTGCACCATACAATGCTCTATGCATGTGGGCCATCATATATGTGCCACTAACATGTATTGTTGTGCATCACTGCGTCATGCCCTTTGAGCCCCGCGCCAGATCGCAATACCCTATTCTTAGGGTAATAGGTTATAATTCAGACCCTATCAAGAAAAAAAGTTTTATAACAACCTAAAACATTCCCGGGTTCCAGCCCTAAAGCCCTACGTTTAGATACCCTAGTATTTTTCATTTCATATTCAGCCAAAAAAGGACCCCAAACTTATGTGGAGGGGTGTGTGCTGGTCGTGCTTACTCGGTCGTTTTGCGCGAGTATCATGCGCGGGAGCCGATTGTGTGGCCCTACGAGGACGAGATGCCTAAAAGGCAGCCACATGCCCGCCGTCGGCGCGAAAGAGAACACTTCGCCCCACACCCCTGTTGCGCCCCTACCTCCAGTGGCAGTTCTAGCATGACATACAGCGCCCGAGAATTTAGCGCACACGCGCCGAATGCGAATGGTCGTGGCCTATCACAAAGTCGGCAGCTATACGCGAGCTGCAAAGATGTTTGGAGCCAAGTGGGAGACGGTGCGCAAGTGGGTGGAGCGGTTCGAGGCCACTGGCGACGTGCGTTTACAAGGAGCTACTGCATGAGCAAATGCTGCCAGCATGCAGGAGTCT
>VCJN01001098.1:0-71398 GCA_006384855.1 Tetraselmis striata | reverse complement strand
TATAGACATACATACATTTATAGCTTCTATGCAAAGGAGAAAAACGCATTTCTTCTTGGCAGTTGGTCAGTACAGGTACGCACCACAAGCATTGCACGAATAATCCGATCAAGCGCTGCGAAACAGTTAGCCAAGTTTGGGGCCCTCAAACACTGTTTGTTCAGTGGGGCGGTGCGCGCCTGGAAAAGTAGTTGTACATGTAATCCCCGCCGGAGTGCCCCTGCGTCGCGCCATTCTGTCCTGGGCGCGGTCCCTGCCGCATTCACCGCGGGCAACAGAGCGAGGGGCTCAACGGGGTGAAGGTCGTCTGGAGCTGAAGGAGGCGGGGGGGGGGGGGGGGGGGGGGGAGGGGTTGCTGGGAGCGGGCAGCGCACCGTGCTGTCGCATGCTTTGGAGTAGGTGCCCTCGGGCGGGCCGAGCATGGACAGGATGTCCTGCGGGGAGGCGCCGAAGCGAGCAAAGCAATCCGACACCGGGAAAGCCAGCCCTTCCTCCAGGACGACGGACACCTGCGCCATGACCATGGTGATTGAAACATGGGCAGCGCGCGAGAACGCGAAAGATGCCCAGCCACGGCCTGCTTGCAGGGGGCGCAGAAACGGAGCTGCACTCACCTGTTCAAAGTAGGTTGTCCCGGCCTTGAGCTGCTGGGGGAGCGCGGTGTTGATGGCGGCCGCGCTGCCCAGTGTGCCGCTGTACACGCTGATGCGGGACGCCACGGGGGTGGTCCCGTCAGGCAGCTCCAGCGGGAGCACCGCCTGTCCGCACATGTGCACCCACGCGCTCTCAGCGCCTGCACGGGGCATCGAGAGATGCCTGCCGGCGAGGATCGTCCGCTGCAGCGCCTCTGGGTCCCACCTCTTGCAGCTGGGCCAGGTGCTGGCGGGGCACCGGGAAGGTGAAGGAGAGGCCGGGGTAGTGCAGGATGTAGTGCGCGTTCTCCAGGTCCAACTCCCCTGCAGCGGACAAGAGTGATCACACAAACCACACACACACACACACACACACACACATCCCAAATGGCTTCTTGGGTGTGTTGGGGGGGGGAGGGGGGGGGAGGGGCACTTGCCCGGAAAAGTGGGTCCAAACAGGTCATAGACCCGCACGAATGTTGCGGCGTTTGACGCCCCTCCGACGAGGGACTGTGAAAACTTGACCTGCGCAGCATGGGCGCGGACTTGTGCTAAGTCCAAAGCAGGAGGAGGCGAGGAAGGGAATGCGGTTTGGGGCTGGCGCAGGGTGGGTGGAAGGGGGGAGGGGTCACCTGCATTCTGGTGAGGTCGTACACCTCGATGAGCCGCAGCCTCTGGCTCACGGGCTCGAAGCGCAGGTGCATGCCCGCCTCCGGAAAGTTGAGCACAATGTCCGTCCAGCCCGGCTCCTGCAGGGTCTGGCCCCACCCAGCCAAGCACAGCCCCGCAGTAGTGAGCCCCCCTGCCGCCAGCGGCCCCAGCACGCGCCCATCCAACACTTTCAGGACATCCCTGGTGGCGCTGAGAGTGGCGCCCTGCCCTGGCTGGACGCACCTCCATGTGGACGGGGCACCACTTCACCTCGACCACGTAGGGCTCTGAGCGGCTCTCCTGCAGCACACAGAAAGCAAGGGCCTGAGCATTGTGCTTTGCTCTCACCACCCCCGCGTGTGACTCTTCGTTCGGTGCGCATGCGAGAACGAGGAGGGTTTGTGGAAGGGAGGAGGCTGGGAGGTGTAAATCCACCTGAACCTGAGCCACCGCCTTGGTAATTGGCATCCCTGCCGCAAGATCCAACGAGGGAAGGGAAGGAGGAGGAGCCGGGGGGGAGGGGGGGGGGGGGGGTGGCTTAGCTACGACGGAGGCTGACGAGGCGCGCGCAACCAAAAACACGCGAGCGCGCAACCACAACAGGTGGGCATTGGTTGGTCGCGTCGGATATGCCGGCGGTCCCAACGGGTGGGGTCCGGGATTCGGAGAGGATAGGGTGCCGGGGGGGGGGGGGGGGGCTGAGGTCACCGATGTAGAAGGGGCCCAGCGCCAGGCCGGGCCGCATTGGGAGCGTGAGCAGCATCCTGACGACTCGACTCGGTGGCTGTCCGGCGGACGCAGCGTTAGGCTAGCACGGCCCCCGCACGCATACACCGCTCCGGTTCCCGCTACCTCTACGGGCCCGTAGCCACCGGAAGCCAGCCCCTGCGTCGCGAAGAGCTCACTCAGCCAGCTTGGTGCCCGGCGGTTTTAGCCGCGTTAGCTGCTGGCGGGTCAGCACTCGCGTCAGCAGAGGCGCACTGTAGTGACTCGGCGTCGCTTCGTATCTGTGTCGGGGCTGGCAGGCTGGCGTAGAACAATAATGACTAGGGAGATACAGCACGGGACCAGGTGACCGTCAGGTGCAAGCACCTGCCCCTCACCCGATGAATCTGCGCTAGAGAATTATGGTCGCACAATAGAGTTGAAACTACTCACTCCTTAATCCGCATCCTGGATTAATACAGGCTTTTATTTTGGTGATTTGTTTTAAACTAGTTTATGGGGTTTCCTCCCTTGACCTAACCGCTTTTCAGCTACAAGTGCTGCCCAGGGGTACGGGAACTAGGCATCTGTTGTTGCGCCCTTTTTGGGTGCAGCACGAGTAGATATAAAAGCAGCTAGAACAGCTGAGCCTGCCATCTTCCAGTTTTCGCTGCGTTCCACGCAGCGATGTAAAAACTGTCTCGTAACCAGTTGCGAGCAAGGTCACCCCAGGTTGTTCAAGACCACACCCGGCTCGCCATCCGAGTGTGATATTCTCGTCCGTACGTCCGTGCGTTACTATGTCAGATGGAGAAGAACCCGTCGCTGAGCCGACGCTAAAGTCGTTGCAAGCAGATGTGCGGGCATTGGCTACAGCTGTAGCTCAATTGACGGCTCGTGAGCGTGTTGTTGATGGAGAAGGGGCACATGGCTCCGGCTTCGGGCAGCGCATCGCGGGACATCCGACAGGCAGCGGGGGAGCCGCAGAGCGCCCCGACTTGCTAGAGCTAGCCCAGAGCGGCCGTGTCGGAGCAAAATCCGTGAGTGCCGAGGATGACTACCTCGCGGTGCCAGAATTACTGCAGAGAGCAGAGTCTGGTTATGAGGCCGTTCGACCGGTCAGCCGAGTGCCTGGGCTCTTTCCCTTGAGCACCGACCTAACGAACGAGTACCTCAAGCAGGATGACCGGCGTCTGCCGGCCCAGGAGGAGTATTTGTGGATGTCGTGTTTCGGGGCCCACATGGCCGCGCTTTTCGTGGCTCTCGACGAGCTACTGCCCTACGTCCCTGCCACCAACCAGGACTTCACCCCCTACCTCGCGAGAGCTCGGAACCACGCCGAGGCCATCGACAAGGCGTTTCGGTTTCGTTTGGCCTTCCTGCGGAGGCTAAATGAGATCAAGCGTGTGCACGGTGACCAAGGTGTTCTGGATGTGCTGCGAGCCCAGCATTTTCAGCCTGCTTCGGAGCATCTGGGTTCCGCGATCTTTGGGGACCTCATGCGGGACTACGAGCGCCGTGTCTTCGAGGCGACCGTTGCCAGCAGCGCGAAAGCGACCGCTACTGCTCGAGTGGTGGCTGCAGCTGCCGGTCGCGGGCGTGGGCGAGGACGTGGCGGTGGACGTGGGCGTGGCCGCGAAGGTGAGCACGATTGACGGTGCGGGGCGCCTTTCGTCGGAGCTGCTGGAGCTTTGCGAGGCCACCTTTCGGTGACCGCCGCAAGACGCACCCTTGCAGCTCAACGGCGAGATGAGCGCCCCGTGTTAGGGCCTGACCCCCCCACTTTACAGACTTCCTTTAGACCTTCCTCGGTGCGGCGCTTCTTACAGCTACAGCCGAGTGCGGCTCAACCATCCGCACACCCGCACATGGCGGCTCAACTAACCGCCTCCCGTACCATTCCACCACTGCGTCCGTCGGTTGTTACACTACGTGTTACAACTGGTTCGCAACGACCAAGTTTCGCGCGGGTACGTTACGCGCGAGACAGGCGCTACGAGCGCGAAGGGCGCGCAGGGCGGCCCTCTCACCTGAACCTAGCCCCGCAAACCCGTACCGATGCTACTGCAAACCCGTCCAGCAGCTACCGGCCAACCGCCGGGAACCTAATTGTTGCTGCCGAGTACTTTGCGAACAGTAGTCGTACCGGTGGAACTCTGTCAGTAAAACGACGCACTTACGTAATTGACGAGGTCAGCCCGCAGCTGTCGCTCCCTGGGCTGCTTCATTGCGAGCTCGGCTGCAGGACGCGTTCGGCTCAGACGAGCTGGGCCAGCGGACGCTCGACCTACTCTCCAGCTCCCTCAGCGCTCAGACACTCAAGAGATATGCCGGCCGGCTGTCTCAGTTCGCGGAGTTCTGCCACGACTCCGAGAACATCAGCCCGCTGGAGGCGACTACTGCGACTGTCGTTCGGTACGTTGCCTGGATCGGCGAGCGGGGGCACATCGCCGCTAAGTCGCTGCAACCTTACCTGTCTGCGATCAACACGTTCTTCGAGCTGCACAACCTCGACCCAATCGCCAAGGACAGCCTGCACTTAACTTCAGCAAGGCGTGGGCTGATGCTGCGTCAGCGCCGACTGGACGCTGCCCCTTTGCGTGTCCCTCTGCCTGCGGATGTGGCTTACCGCTTCGTCACAAAGGCCGAGCTGATTGTGTCTGCTCCCTACCCAGAGTACCACCACAACTTCCGGGCCCTCCTGGCCTCGGTTGTCAACTTTATGTTCTTTGCCACGGGCCTTACTGGCGTGTCCTGTCGAGTGCGAGACGTGCATGTCGACGACTACAACATCACCTTGCAAGTGTACCGAGAGAAGGGTCGCGCTGGTCGACGGGGACCCGACGACCTACGTGTACTTCTCCTCCCAGTGTCAGAGCACCCCCGAGTGGCCCGTCTCCTGCACCACTTCCTCGACCACGTCCAGTCAGTCCCCCTGGTTGCTGTCGGCTTGGCTATGACGAACTTCTGGGCTGTCAGTTCGGATGAGCAGTCTAAACCTTGGACTGCGGCTACAATGTCAGACTAGCTGTCCACAACCATCCGGTTGGTCAACGCTGCCCCCCCTACCTGCTGGCACTTCCTGGACCTCGCACAGTCTTCGCAAAGGCGCAGCCTCTGCAGCGAACGCCATCGGTGTGCCATTGTCCCACATTCGCTACCAAGGCGGTTGGGCCACTAACTCTGACGTCGTTCTGGACTACATCGACCCCAATGTTCTTCCTTCACCTGGCGCATGGTTCTTCTTTGGACACATCGCCCCCCTACGCCACTTCCAAGTCCAACAGGACTCCGCAGCGGTGGCCTTCCCAGTGCCTCCTTCATGACTTGGCGCTACCTCTTCTCCGTCAATCCATCGCTCTCTCTCCGTTCGCTCATGACTGGCAAAACCAGACTCAACTTTGAAATGTTTTAAACTAGTTTATGGGGTTTCCTCCCTTGACCTAACCGCTTTTCAGCTACAAGTGCTGCTCAGTGGTACGGGAACTAGGCATCTGTTGTTGCGCCCTTTTTGGGTGCAGCACGAGTAGATATAAAAGCAGCTAGAACAGCTGAGCCTGCCATCTTCCAGTTTTCGCTGCGTTCCACGCAGCGCCCCCCCTGACTCCGTTTTCCCTCCACGCTTTCGCTAAACCATCCTGTCAATTTCGGCTCTTGACCGTGTAAAACAGCCTGCGCGACCTTTTTGGCAAAACCAGACTCAACTTTGAAATCCGATATATCGCCTTCATCTGCTGCTAGCTCATATGTAATTATTATGTATTAATACAGGCTGTACCCTTACAGTGTAGGTGTATATAGTTACATGCGCTAGCTGCAAAAGGTACCCGTACCCGTACCCTATCCTGGATTACTAGCTGGCTGTACCCTTACAGTCATTCGTACGTATACGGCACAGCTCGCGTTTATTTTTCATCAGCCCCTTCTGCCCTGGCTTGGATGACAGGACTGGCGGCAGCAGGTATGGATTACTGGTACGGCAACTGCCTTCATTTTGGGGCGGGGTCCCCCCTCCCTTCACGGCGCCCTGGATTCTAATGGGAATGGGAATTTTTTCCAGCTATGGCGTCGGGCCGCCTCCCTCACATTGCCTTTCCTGTTGCACATGTATCGCACTCCCGAAATGCTTTGCTCCGCCGGTTGAAGCTTGCCCCCACTCGCATTACTCGAATGGGCCAAACGGGTAGGGCGGACCTTTCGTGGTCAGTGCCGGGTATTTTCATGGCAGTGTTTTAGACGGTGATCCAACAGTGTCCGCTTTGACGGTGGTCTACATCTTCGCGGTGCTGTTGGCCGTGCGCAACTTCCCTGGCGGTCCTTCCGCCCCGACCGCATGCTTCCTTCGTGGTCAATCCGTTTTGGCACTTCGGAACTTTGTTGCTAGCCAACCTGCTGAGTTCCGCCGTCACCTGTCGCGCACGCGGCGGGGGCTGTTGCAGCGGGCCTCGGCTTGCGTGCATGGTACTTTGGGCGGCATTCTCTCTGCCGGTGTGCAGATGACCAAGTCTGATGCGTGGGCTCGTGCCCATTCTGCGTCATCTCATGTCGCTGCTTCCACCTCGCAGTCGCTGTAGAGGACCTTTCTGATTGTCATTTTTTGGTGATTTCCTGATATCGCCTTCTGCTGCTAGCTCATGTAATTATCCAACAGTGTCGGAAATTCCACTGCAGAATGCTTCGGCAATTTGCTTGATGACTAAATCCTTAGAACGAAGCGTCGCCTACCCAGGCAGGCAGGGCTTTCCGTAACTGGACTTTTATTACATCAGGGCTTTCACAACCGCCGTAACTGGATATTGCTGCCTAAACGGCCGTCGTTGAGACGCTGCAGGGGTTTCACTGGTGCCAGTCCTGTCCCGGGGGCGGGAAAAAGAAACAGGTAAGGGTAACGAGGCCCAGAGTAGGTTAATATTAGGGTTCCATTTTGAAATTATAGGCGGGTTCTATTTTTAATGTATATATTAAAAAAAAAAACAGATAACGCCTTGGCGCCATCCCTACACCATATAGCGACTACGGGTACCAGTGCAACATCATATCTGCCTTCGGCATTTACGAATAAATGTTATATTTTAGGTACCGGATTTCCGGAGAAACTGAGAGGGGTGGGGGGGGGGGGGGGGGGGGGGGGAGATCTTTAGTTTGGGATTGAAACTATCATTTCAGTACTTAAGCAGTGTTGGGCGGCTGGTGGCCTGAGCTAGGTCTCTCACCCCCGAACCGCGAGCGCTGGCAACGGTATCTATATCATCCAGGCAAACGATACCGCACTATGAAGCGGCGACAAACAGCAGGTCAGCGGCAGCATAGCACTAAATGGAGGGGTGGATAGGGCCACCATATGGTGGGGTTGCCTTGATGTTGGCTAGTGATGGTTCCAAAAGTGCCCCACCCCCTCTCCGTTTTATGCTTGCATATGGCAGGGAACACACTCCTGCACACAGCCATTCATAGAAAGAGTTCAGAAAAGTAATGTAAGTGGGACTTTTTATGTAGCTGAGGGCATGTTCTACTAAGTACTGTCAGACCTAATAAAAGATAGTTGAGGGGGGCGGAAACTTGAGGTGGGGGGGGGGGGGGGGGGGGGGGGACCTAAAACATAACATTTCATCGTAAGTGCCATATTTCCCGCTGCCACCCGTAAAACTATAAATCAAGGCGCAAGAGCAGGGGCGTCCCAGCCGATGCTGTACTTCTCGGGAAACGCGCAGTTGTAATAAACCAATGCGATCCTATTTGGAAAGAAGAATGAGCATAATGTAGATGCCTGCTGTAGTCGCTAATGATAATTCAGACTACTGTATATGGAAATCGACGACAACTAGCATGAAACAGCATCCATGCACGGCAGCGAATCCAACTAGCGCGGAGTGAGTATGCGAACAACCCGCCGCGCACTGATGACCCTTCTGCTGCACGCGGTGCACACGCATCCAAAGAAAACCTCTTGAATACGACCAGAGGTACGAGTACCATCATCCGCGCCGGCAGCAAAAGGATTGTTCTAGTACACTGACAGTAATCAATGGATCCGGTGGCTCCGTCGCTGACGGCCATCAGTGGGGTAGTCTGGATTTTTATATACAGCTCATCGCGCCGTAAGCACCATCTATACTTTCCATAACACAATTCATTGGAGAGTCCATTCTCACCTGTCACTATTGCCTTCATGGTGTGCGCTTATGCTAGTGATGCAGCCAGCACATGCCAGTATCACCGCTGATTTGCAGCTACAGTAATACGTATTGCAACAAAATGCATCGCTCGGTGCTGTGCTGCACGAAGGTGATACCCCCGCCGCGCCTCCGTCCCGTGCCCACACAATCTTACATCACACGGACATTCGTGTGTTGATCATGTTTCCATGATGTGTATCATACCAGAAGGGGTCACTGCTAGCCATGAGACACTTTGTCCAAGAAAGACGGCTGCATCTCTCCCTTGCTCGGGCGGTAAGTGCGCAATGTGCGCTGCATACATACCCGGTCAATGGATAGGGGGGGGGGGGGGGGGATGGAAATCCAGAAGGCATCGGCCGAGAGTCGGCCGAAAGTAAGGCATCATGCGCAGTCAAAAGCGGGCCCAAAGTTCAACTCGGCTTGGGCGGTGGAGCGCAGCAGGTTAGCACGGTGCAATTCAATTTCAATTCCAATGGTGCGCTGATACGTTGGTGAAGATTGCTGCCCAGCGGGTGTTAGGACATCGCCGTTATCTCAGGCGCACGTACTGGCAGTGCTTCTTCTCATTGCCGGAGAGCATGAATGGGTGCATTTGCCACCCCGTTTCTCGGACACTCTGCAAAGGAGGCAGCAATGGACGCGGGCGTTCAGTGCCAGTAGTTGAAAAGTGCAGTCACCGCGCTTTATTGGGCTCGCAGTCGCCGGTATATCACTGTTCTCACCACCTCGCAAAGAGAGAAACCCATCTTCATCCTGACATGCATCAGCATACACCACGAATATCACACGAACCTTCCGACTCGTCGCTAAAAAACGATTCCTCGATTTTCTGACCGCGGACACGTTATTGTAGAGGAAACAGATCCGGTCCTGGTGGACTTAAGGTGCGCTGGGCAATTGCGCCATTGGGTAAAGGATCGCGCGGACATGAATGAGGGGGGGGGGGGGGGGAGGGAGGGGGGGATAGACATGCGCGGGCTCGGGAGGGGTGTACAACAACGTGGGTGCGCACCTTCTCAAAACCCGCATAGTCGCGTTCTGTGGCCTGTAAGCTGTCTCTGAGAATCTTTTGCCGGTCGTCGTCGGAGGGCTGCTCCAGCCTGAGCTTCCGCGCGTACGCGGCATGCAGTATCGCAAACAGGATGTCCCGGGAGGTCGCCTGCTGGTCCAGTGCCAGGACGATGGGCGCCTTATGTGCCGATGCGACTGCGCAGGATGCCACATTCAGTCAGGCCCACGCTTGGGGATCGGCGTACCCTGATGTGCCAAACCTCATCTGCCAGAGCAGCGCCGCCTCATCAAGCATTGCCTGCGCACCTTCCTCGTTCGCACCAACCTCGCGTGGGCACCGCATAATGTAGTTTTTCCTCTGCGCAGGCGTGCATGTCGCGGGTTGTCATGCAGGATTCACCAACAGCTCTTGCCACTGCTGGCAAGCTGATGTGAAAACGCCACATGCAACGAGGAGGGCGGGGTTCAGGATGGGGGGGGGGGGGGGGGGGGAGGGCTTGGCGGCACACCTCGTAGAATTGCAGGAGCTTCTCAAGCTCTGCCGGACTAGACGCCAATGACAGAATCGGGCTAAGCCGCAGCGGATAGTTACCGTCGGCAACGGACGGCGCAGAAAAGAGCTGCTCCGTGTTGCTGACCTGCGTGGTGCCGGCGGTTTATTAGGCATGACAAGGGACCGCATGCCGCCGCGTCGGCAGGGGGTAAGCACATGCTCCGCCGACATTTGCACGGCCAGATGCGGCGCACATTTCAGTATGGCGAATGCCAGAATTCATCCGGTAAGTCTGGCAAGCGGCAATGCATGGGCGGCGCAGCAAGATACTTCAACCGTTACGTAATATGTGACGAGATACACGTAGTCACGGGAATATATTTAATAGCCACTACGCATATTACTCTGTCTCTCATGCGTCACAGCAGTATAGTGCCCGGTTATTGCTGCGGACACTTCCATTTTTGCCACTGTAGCACCAGCCCCGCATCTGTCATGGGCCTACTGTAGTACTTGTAACAATACTCTCTACACTGTAGCGTCCGTGGTAATCTATCAAAGGACACGGCGCCCGGGAGGGGGGTGTATATACTGTGAGCAAGGACGGGAACTGCCTGTGCCTGGTGGAACTATCTAGGGGCTAGTGTGCCAAGTAGCGGCCTACCTGCCGCGTGGATGGGACCTCCCGCTTGCAGACCCAATTGTGCGCAATGATCTCAGCTCGCTCCACATTCATTGTTTTGAGCTCAACACTCTTGAGCTCGCGGTTGATAGCGTGCAGATCGCCGATGGTGAGGAGCGGGAACAGCAGCTGCCGTGGCAACCACGGGGACACATGCACAGTCAGCGCGGCGTGTGGCTTGTGGCGGCGCTCATGCCGGGCTGGCATTGAGCTAAGTGATGTGAGGGCAGGGTGGGTGGGAGGCAGGGACAGGGCGGTCAGATGCTGGAGGTGGCGGCAGCGGATGAGGAAAGGCTGGGGGGGGAGGAGGCGGGGGGGGGGGGGGGGGGGGGGGGGGAGAGGAGGCAGCCACCAGCGGCAGGGCTTTATTCAGAGCGGCATTGTTTCCAAGCAGGCGGCGTATCACCACCACGAGCGCGAGCCCCACATTATCCATGACGACACACTGCGCCTGCACACGCAGCCACGGTGAGCGGACCACCCACAGCAGGCACGACGCCATGCCCGCTCGCAGCAGATCAGCCACGGACCTGAGTTTTGGCGGAGATCTCGGCCATGGTCTCCCCGCACGCAAAGCTTTTGTGAAACGCGGGCTGCGTGGCGACGTGCGTCGTCAAACCAATGGACTTTCCGACCATCGCGGACGTGGCGAGGGCCAAGAAGTGCTGCGGGAAAAACGGCGTCATCATCTCCAGAAAGATGCAACTTGAATACAACACCGACGACTGGAAGCGGCATCGCTGCAAAGATAGTTTCCAGGGCCACAGTCATTGGGTCAGAAGTGGGGCCAGATGTCGGGAATGACGCGCAAAGGAATGAGACATGTGGGTGGAAGGACCGGCGGCAGAAGCCGCATGCAGTGTAATGCAGTGCAGGCCAGGCCATGCCAGGTGGCAACCTTGAGGTCCGAGTCAAAGCCGCTGCCAAACAGCGCGCCCACAGAGATGCGGCCCAGCCTCCCCAGCCCGTCCTTCAGCACCCAATTCAATGTCGCTGCCGCCGGCAACGAGCGCTGCGCCCCGACGCCCACCGCCTGCAGCATGGCCTGCGCGGCAGGGTGAAATCGCATCAGCTCATCGCCCCTGCATGCCATCGATGATGGGCAGGACTCAGCCCTCGATCCCCGCTCAGTGTCACCTGTGTGGAGAGGATGCTGAGCATGGAGGAGAACACGCGGTGCTGCGCCTTCCACCTGCGGGCCAGTCACAGGTGCTGATGAGGGTCTGAATGGCCAAGTAGCAGTGGGGAGCGCATAAAACTGGGGCGCAATGAGGCGCACTGGAAGTGAGGGGCTGCTCCATACCGCGCATACGGCCAGTAGTCGTCCGTCACAGCGTCGGGGCTCGGGAAGAATGCATCAACCGCACTTTGCTGCCATTGCGCGAGCTTCGCCATGGATCTCTGCGCCCCGGAGCACCGCGACCATGCACCAGCACAGCGGTGGGCAGTATGAATGGACGGGTGACGCGTGAGCAGAAGCGGCGGCGGCATCGATGCCATCAGGCGGAAGTGCAGCCGCGCAGGAGCGGAGTGCGGACCTGCAGCGGCGGCAGCGACATCTGCTCCACGTCCTTCTGGCCTAGCACTGCAAACCTGTCTCCGGTCCATATTAACTCGCGGCCTGCAGCAGAGCGGGACGGCCTCAGGGTGCTGAAACCCACCAGGCACCTGCAGCTGCCGTGACACGACAATTCAACACTGCGCCGTGGGATACATTGACATGTGCTTACCGTCCTTGGTGACAAGCGGAGTGTATTTCACGGCTTCTCCGGCGAGTTCCGGCACCTGGAGCACAACAAGGGGTGTAACAAAAGGGCTGCAATCCAACGAAGCTGGCGTGAATTGGTCATGCCATGCGAATGTGGAGCATCACGGCATATGGTTGTTTGCCAGCAGTACCTTGGCGCCCGGCGAGGCCGGCTGAAGGGCTATCGTCGCGAAGCGCGTGGCTCCCCCCAAGAAGGCGGCGCATGGCTCGCCTCTGCGGGCGCGTGATGGCGCCGGGGCGGTCGCCTCGGCAGCCGTGCCGGCACGCTGCGGAGGCAGAACCCGTTGCACGCATGGTCGCCGTCCAGGCGAACGGCGATACGAAAACACGAGCTGGGCGGGGAAGACTCCGGCATCCACCTCTTGTATACCGTCGCATGAATCCTTACTGGCGACGAACCCCGGCGCTCGGCCCATAATATTATTGCCGCGCCGTTTTCACTGAAGCGACGCCGCCGGCTCGGGGCCGTGCTGTCCCGTCGCTGTGCTCGACGCACAGCAGCAGGGACCGGCCTGTTGTATGGGAAGCGGTGCAGGGGTAATGTGTTCGTGAATAAACCCGGCAGTTGTTATTAGCTTGAGGTCTTGCATCGCATGCGCGCCGCTAACCTGACTAGCCCACGACGATGTCGGCGCGGTGTCGCGGCGCGCTGTGCTGATGAGGTCTACGGCGGCATGACCGCACTGAAGGAATATTTTATCACTATTATGTTTGGCCTTGAAAATTTGTTTGGACAGGGCTTGGAGCATATGTACAGTAGTCGGTTTGGATGCTTATTAATTCTGCTGATGGCGCTCCCAGCTAGCATCATTGCGCTGTACCGGTACGGTATGCCTGGGCTAAATAATAGCCATAGATTTCAGCTGCTGGTCCGTACTTCACATACGCATAATCGTCACTGGTGAATCTAAGTAACATTACGCAAATCCTGCGGGCATGCTGTGAAACCTCCAGAATGAGCTTGATTTATGAGGTTTCAGGGACCCGCACCATTATCGTATGTATTGTTTTAATATATCTCCGTGACGAGGATGCACACCATGGTCATGCATCGCCGGGGTATGTGTGAGTGGATGCCCCGCCGCCACATCCCCCCCCCCCCCCCCATTTACACTTGTGCACTCATTAAGTTTGGGCTGGTTTCGGAGCAGTACATGTACGTATGTATATACATACAATGGAACGTAGGACCTGCGCGGAAAGAGGCGGGGCTGGCGGAGTGCGTTGGGGGTGCGTAGAGTAGCGTGTTGGTGAGATTCGGGGTGCATCGGACGCCGGATGCCCATCCACCCGGCGTAAAAGACGCGTACGTAATATTCACACTATATATATTCACACGCAAATGTGTGAAAACCGGACATTCCGTGCCGGATGGGTGGGAATACGGCGTCCGATGCAGCCAAAACCCCAGCAACACGCTATTCTATGCACCGCCAATGCACTCCGCCAGCACCGCCTCATTCTCTGTCGATTTCGAAAACGCCTTCACATTATCCACCGCTAATTGCAATTGCCACCGTGTAATGTTGCTTGTCACGATGTGCGCACACAACAACACTTACTACCGGTTCCGACGCGGATGGAGGCGAGGCTTGCGGAGTGCGTTGGGGGTGCGTAGAGTAGCGTGCTGCAAATAATTGGGGTGCATCGGACGCCGGATGCCCATCCACCCGGCGTAAAAGACGCGTAATATTCACACTTTATTAACACACAAATGTGTGAAAACCGGACATTCCGTGCCGGATGGGTGGGAATACGGCGTCCGATGCAGCCAAAACCCCAGCAACACGCTATTCTATGCACCGCCAATGCGCTCCGCCAGCACCGCCTCATTCTCTGTCGATTTCGAAAACGCCTTCATTCACATTATCCACCGCTAATAATTGCAATTGCCACCGTGTAATGTTGTCGCGATGTGCGCACACAACAACACTCACTACCGGTTCCGACGCGGATGGAGGCGAGGCTTGCGGAGTGCGTTGGGGGTGCGTAGAGTAGCGTGCTGCAAATAATTGGGGTGCATCGGACGCCGGATGCCCATCCACCCGGCGTAAAAGACGCGTAATATTCACACTTTATTAACACACAAATGTGTGAAAACCGGACATTCCGTGCCGAATGGGTGGGAATACGGCGTCCGATGCAGCCAAAACCCCAGCAACACGCTATTCTATGCACCGCCAATGCACTCCGCCAGCACCGCCTCATTCTCTGTCGATTTCGAAAACGCCTTCATTCACATTATCCACCGCTAATAATTGCAATTGCCACCGTGTAATGTTGTCGCGATGTGCGCACACAACAACACTTACTACCGGTTCCGACGCGGATGGAGGCGAGGCTTGCGGAGTGCGTTGGGGGTGCGTAGAGTAGCGTGCTGCAAATAATTGGGGTGCATCGGACGCCGGATGCCCATCCACCCGGCGTAAAAGACGCGTAATATTCACACTTTATTAACACACAAATGTGTGAAAACCGGACATTCCGTGCCGGATGGGTGGGGATACGGCGTCCGATGCAGCCAAAACCCCAGCAACACGCTATTCTATGCACCGCCAATGCACTCCGCCAGCACCGCCTCATTCTCTGTCGATTTCGAAAACGCCTTCACATTATCCACCGCTAATAATTGCAATTGCCACCGTGTAATGTTGTCACCATGTGCGCACACAACAACACTTACTACCGGTTCCGACGCGGATGGAGGCGAGGCTTGCGGAGTGCACTGGCGGTGCACAGACTAGCGGGAGACTAGATCCATTGTCGCTTATTTACAAGCACGGGCGGTGCTGCCAGACCTGATCGTCTACGGCCGATATAATATTCACACTATATTAACATCGGTGCACACCGCCGCACACCGCCGCACACCGCCGCACAACGCTGCGCGCGCACATTCGTCGCGCACATATACGCGCGCCCTACCGCACACATTATCCCGGATTCACTCGCCGTATCCATTACGCCGTGCTACTTCAACAATAAACATTGCGAAATTACACCGACACAATGCCGCACCGACTAGCTCTTGACAATACGTGCATATAAATAGTAGTGGCGCGCTGCTCCTCGCCTCCGATGTGTCGTTGACTGCTGCGGAAGGCGGTCGTCGACTGGGTGTTAGTTTCTCCACCTCGGCCGCCCCCCCCCCCCCCCCTTCACCGCTCACAGCGCCATGGCAGACCTCGCCCCCCCGGGCAAAAGTGGGCGGCGAGCCTTGTTGTCTCGCGTGTCCGCGCCGCCGGCATCGAGGAGGACGAGAAAGTCATGAGGAAACGCGTGACAAGGTGGGCGCGCAACAAAACACTCCATCCTCCACATTAGCACGCACCCACTCG
The DNA here is from genome assembly GCA_006384855.1 of Tetraselmis striata. Classification (NCBI taxonomy): domain Eukaryota; kingdom Viridiplantae; phylum Chlorophyta; class Chlorodendrophyceae; order Chlorodendrales; family Chlorodendraceae; genus Tetraselmis; species Tetraselmis striata. Next base: position 55,939 of record VCJN01001098.1, on the reverse strand, counting down.
TGGCTAACTTGTGCCGAGCGCAGGTTCGTCCGGGAGCGCCGTAAGGCCCACCTCAACGCCAAGGCTTCCACAGTGCCAGCGGCGCAACTCGTGGTGGCCGAGGAGGCCGCATCCTCAGCCGCTTAAAGGCGAAACGATTGTGGCTTGTTGTGGGCGTCTGGGCACAGGGGGCGTCCCGACGCCAAGGTAAGGAAGCTCATGGCGGCGTCGTCGATGGCACACACTGTGAGATTCAGATGTGACATACGGGTGACGAAGCACTACTACTAGCGACTATTATTTATCCGTGAAGGCTGCTGCTGGTGGCGGCACGTCCATCCAGTTACGTGCGAGTACATCCGGCGTTATTGCCGGCGGGCGATAAATCCTTTTTGTCATCATTCTGGTAGCCGTACCAGCCCGGTCAAGCGTTACATGGCACTGACGTATAAGGTACAAGGTTGTCTGCGTAGTACCGGGTAGTACGCGATATATTTATTAAGCCGGTACCGGGTATCTAGTACGAACCCTAGTCGTCCTGTGGATAACTACGACTATTAGTACATGGGAGCGCAAATCGCAGCCGTACGTATTTGGTAACACTGGGGAATTTTGTGTACATTATAGCTAGTACTGCTGAACGGGCCTGCCAGCCGTCCGATCAAAGGTCATCAGATGGGCGGTTTGGCTGCCATGTTTTGCCAAAGAGTGCTCACGTGACATAAATATTCGCGAGGGGGAGGGCGGGGGCAGGCAGCGGTTTGCCGAAGAATGTTTGAAATACAATATTCGCGACAGCTGCCATCGGGGAATGTGGCCCCGGGGGGGGGGGGGGGGGGGGGTGTGTGCGGGGGCGGGGGGACCACGCCCGCCCCGCCCCCCCCCGCCCCCCCTCGCCGCCAGCCGCTCCCGCCTGGGGGGGGGGGGGGGGGGGTAAGGGGGCGGGGGCTACTGCTTGTTCTTGTTCTTGCGTGCCCGGGGGACCCTCCGCTTCGACGATCTCGCTGCCTCCGCCTCCGCCTCCGCCTCCGCCTGCGCCTCCGACTCCGCCTCCGACTCCGCGACCGTCAGTTTCTTACCTCGGCGTTTCTTCACTGGCCTCTTCCGCTTCTTGTCATCCGTCAGTGTCTTCACCACCCCGGGAGGCTGTGCCGTCGACGACGCCGCCATGAGCTTCCTTACCTTCGCGTCGGGACGCCCCCTGTGCACAGACATCCACAACAAGCCACAATCGTTTCGCCTTTAAGCGGCTGAGGATGCGGCCTCCTCGGCCACCACGAGTTGCGCCGCTGGCACTGTGGAAGCCTTGGCGTTGAGGTGGGCCTTACGGCGCTCCCGGACGAACCTGCGCGCGGCACAAGATAGCCACGAGTGGGTGCGTGCTAATGTGGAGGATGGAGTGTTTTGTTGCGCGCCCACCTTGTCACGCGTTTCCTCATGTCTTTCTCGTCCTCCTCGATGCCGGCGGCGCGGACACGCGAGACAGCAAGGCTCGCCGCCCACTTTTGCCCGGGGGGGCGAGGTCGGCCATGGCGCTGTGAGCGGTGAAGGGGGGGGGGGGGCGGGGGGGGGGCGGGGGGGGCGGCCGAGGTGGAGAAACTAACACCCAGTCGGCGACCGCCTTCCGCAGCAATCAACGACACATCGGAGGCGAGGAGCAGCGCGCCACTACTATTTATATGCACGTATTGTCAAGAGCTAGTCGGTGCGGCATTGTGTCGGTGTAATTTCGCAATGTTTATTGTTGAAGTAGCACGGCGTAATGGATACGGCGAGTGAATCCGGGATAATGTGTGCGACGAATGTGCGCGCGCAGCGTTGTGCGGCGGTGTGCGGCGGTGTGCGGCGGTGTGCACCGATGTTAATATAGTGTGAATATTATATCGGCCGTAGACGATCAGGTCTGGCAGCACCGCCCGTGCTTGTAAATAAGCGACAATGGATCTAGTCTCCCGCTAGTCTGTGCACCGCCAGTGCACTCCGCAAGCCTCGCCTCCATCCGCGTCGGAACCGGTAGTAAGTGTTGTTGTGTGCGCACATCGTGACAACATTACACGGTGGCAATTGCAATTATTAGCGGTGGATAATGTGAAGGCGTTTTCGAAATCGACAGAGAATGAGGCGGTGCTGGCGGAGTGCATTGGCGGTGCATAGAATAGCGTGTTGCTGGGGTTTTGGCTGCATCGGACGCCGTATTCCCACCCATCCGGCACGGAATGTCCGGTTTTCACACATTTGTGTGTTAATAAAGCAGTGTGAATATTACGCGTCTTTTACGCCGGGTGGATGGGCATCCGGCGTCCGATGCACCCCAATTATTTGCAGCACGCTACTCTACGCACCCCCAACGCACTCCGCAAGCCTCGCCTCCATCCGCGTCGGAACCGGTAGTAAGTGTTGTTGTGTGCGCACATCGTGACAACATTACACGGTGGCAATTGCAATAAGCGGTGGATAATGTGAAGGCGTTTTCGAAATCGACAGAGAATGAGGCGGTGCTGGCGGAGTGCATTGGCGGTGCACAGAATAGCGTGTTGCTGGGGTTTTGGCTGCATCGGACGCCGTATTCCCACCCATTCGGCACGGAATGTCCGGTTTTCACACATTTGTGTGTTAATAAAGTGTGAATATTACGCGTCTTTTACGCCGGGTGGGTGGGCATCCGGCGTCCGATGCACCCCAATTATTTGCAGCACGCTACTCTACGCACCCCCAACGCACTCCGCAAGCCTCGCCTCCATCCGCGTCGGAACCGGTAGTAAGTGTTGTTGTGTGCGCACATCGTGACAACATTACACGGTGGCAATTGCAATAAGCGGTGGATAATGTGAAGGCGTTTTCGAAATCGACAGAGAATGAGGCGGTGCTGGCGGAGTGCATTGGCGGTGCACAGAATAGCGTGTTGCTGGGGTTTTGGCTGCATCGGACGCCGTATTCCCACCCATTCGGCACGGAATGTCCGGTTTTCACACATTTGTGTGTTAATAAAGCAGTGTGAATATTACGCGTCTTTTACGCCGGGTGGGTGGGCATCCGGCGTCCGATGCACCCCAATTATTTGCAGCACGCTACTCTACGCACCCCCAACGCACTCCGCAAGCCTCGCCTCCATCCGCGTCGGAACCGGTAGTAAGTGTTGTTGTGTGCGCACATCGTGACAACATTACACGGTGGCAATTGCAATAAGCGGTGGATAATGTGAAGGCGTTTTCGAAATCGACAGAGAATGAGGCGGTGCTGGCGGAGTGCATTGGCGGTGCGCAGAATAGCGTGTTGCTGGGGTTTTGGCTGCATCGGACGCCGTATTCCCACCCATCCGGCACGGAATGTCCGGTTTTCACACATTTGCGTGTGAATATATATAGTGTGAATATTACGTACGCGTCTTTTACGCTGGGTGGATGGGCATCCGGCGTCCGATGCACCCCGAATCTCACCAACACGCTACTCTACGCACCCCCAACGCACTCCGCCAGCCCCGCCTCTTTCCGCGCAGGTCCTACGTTCCATTGTATGTATATACATACGTACATGTACTGCTCCGAAACCAGCCCAAACTTAACGAGTGCACAAGTGTAAATGGGGGGGGGGGGGGGGGTGGGGGGGGGGATGTGGCGGCGGGGCATCCACTCACACATACCCCCGGCGATGCATGACAGATATTACATGCCGTGGCGGATCGGCGGGCCGACCCGGCGGGCCGACCCGGCGGGGGGGGGGGGGGGGGGGGGCGTCTATTCAACTACACGTGCGACAGTGTCGTTTCGTGGAGCAGTATATGTGCCCGGCCTCATTTATACCGCCCCCTACCTGCGCTGCATGGTCTACCCCTACGAATTACTTAGCACAAACCGCCATTACTTAATAGGAACCTAGCACAGCCAGGCTTATATGCCCGTTTTCCCGATCAACTTCTACGCACTTTCCGTCCCTCAACCGCCGGACATGGGGGTTAAGCCGCCAGCCTCGGCAGTTGCTTAGCCAGACTTGGCATCCCGTACCGTGTCCATGGCTTCGCAGCTCTGCCGCTGGCACACGCCGAGTCCGGCGCTTGCTGCCGCGGGGTTGCGCACGCATGCACGCACGGTAATACGCCGCCGACGCCGCCACGCTTACTTCCACCACCTTCGCCAGCCGCAGCTTCGCACGCCTTTCCGCCGACATACGAAACGCACGAATCCCCCCCCCCCCCCCCGTCCCCGCGTCATGTATATTATATTCGAGGCGACTATGCGGGGCGCAGCACACGCCGCGGCGTGGGTCGGCGGAGCGGCAGGCGGCGGGAGCCCTAATGGCCGGGCAGTATCCACACCCACACAGGCACCGCCGCTCACCTCCGACGCGGATGAACCGCCTCCCAAAGGAAACATGCCGGTTGGTGGTAAGCCCAACAGGCGTGGGGTGCCGGCGCCGGTACTGGTGCGACGGAGCTGTCGCGTCAGGAACCGCACCGCATGTGGAGCAACACATGGCGGTGCCGGCCCCACCTATGTCTAGGGCCACCTCCTCACAACACCCCGCCACGACGGCGTCGGCCACCGCCGACGGCGCCGTTGCGGGGGGGGACGCCCTGCCAGGCGACGATGATGCGCCTGGTGCGCCGCGTCAGGAGGCGGAGGAGGCCGTGGTCGAGGCGACTGATCGGGCTGAGGGGGTTGTCGAGGCGAGCGAGGCTGCGCTCGCGCCACCCGCCCCGCAGCCACCTGCGGGACATGCCGACTTGCTCGTCGCCATGTTGACCGGAGCACTACGAGCAGTGGCGGGAGGCGGCCACATGCACTATCATGGGCGTGTCCTGGCCGGACGCCCGTCATGCGTGGACTGCGGCCAACGGACGGACTCGGAGTGTTGCTGCGACGGCAGCCCGGCTTTGTGCGGCCCCAAGTACCCATGCATGGCGACCCATCAGCGGGCAGTCCCCTGCCCGACCACGGCCACGGTGAGGGCGGAGTTCCGCCATGTCAGGGACGCGTTCCACGACGCGACTCGCGCCGCCGTGTGTGAGGCTTCCGAGAAGGCACGCGCGGCTGGTAGGGTGCGCAGGGTGAGGCGGCGGACGGCCCAGGAGATGAAGGAGAGCGAGACATGCCGTCAGTGAGGTCGGGCGCAATGTCATTGGGTGGGGCACACGGACGTGTAACACTTGCACTTTGCGCGTACTGCTGGGTTACATCCAGGCTGCGTCACACTATGCAACCGGAAAGGCTGCGTTGCTACTGCAAACGATGCGACGCCTCACTCTGTAGCAACCGCTGCCGCGCCTATCCCACAGCCGCTGCCCCCCCCCCCCCCCCCCCCCCCCCCGCGGGATCCCCGCCATCAGCAGCTTGCACTTGCACTTTGCGCGTACTGCTGGGTTACATCCAGGCGGCGTCACACCGGAAAGGCTGCGTTGCTACTGCAAACGATGATACGCCTCACTCGGTAGCAACCGCTGCCCCGCGCATCCCACTCGGGATGCTGAGAGCAGCTAAAGGGCACCGGGGGCGGGGCAAGAGGGAGCAGGGCCAATGATTGTGGAAGAGCGGGGACCCGCTTGCATGCCATCGTGTTATATCTTGCACAATATCTGTTGCTGCACTCATATCTCACATCACTAGCTTAGCTATAGTGATCCCCCCCCCCCCCCCCCGCACCGCGTACGCACAAGCCTGGGTATACGCATCAACTGCCCGCCGGGATGAGAAACTGGTATTGGTAGTGTGTCTGTGGGGTGGAGGGGGGGCAAAAGAGCTGCCAATTGCTGCCAAGCTGGTGCGTTACATTGGGGCAGGCGCTGGGCAGACAATTGGGGCTCGCTTCAGAGCATTGTCTAGTGCCTATGCGGCTGCGCCTCCTCCGCCGCATGCAGACTCTCCGGGCTCACCAGCACCGCCACCTCAGTCATGCGGCCCTGCATCCCGCAGCCCGCCGCCGTCAGCCAGATCAGAGGTATCCAGAAGTCAGTGCTGGGGTTGTTGCGGCATGACCGCATAGTTTTCAGCGGCTGCCGTCCACAGCTTGTAATGCATCCCTTTCCGCCGATTCCGCTGTATGCGCTGCCTTGGCGCCGCGCTGCCCCGGCCGCCGCGCCTTGGCGCCGCGCTGCCCCGGCCGCCGCGCCTTGGCGCCGCGCTGCCCCGGCCGCCGCGCCTTGGCGCCGCGCTGCCCCGGCCGCCGCGCCTTGGCGCCGCGCTGCCCCGGCCGCCGCGCCTTGGCGCCGCGCTGCCCCGGCCGCCGCGCCTTGGCGCCGCGCTGCCCCGGCCGCCGCGCCTTGGCGCCGCGCTGGGTATCGAGTCCTCCCCTCCCTAGTGAGCGCGTCCACCTGCGCCTTGCGCTCGGGGCCGTCCTCCTCCGTCACCACATTCTGCAACCCCCACCGCGTGACGAACCACGCAGCTCCTTGCATGCGCTTGTACATGTGCCCAAGCACCGCCTGGGGACGCGAAGCTCCTTCTCGGTCATGATCGCCTTCACCCGGGCCTCCTCGAGCAGCGGACCGGCGTTAAGAATGGAAAACGTTTCCATGTGGTGCAAGCAGTCCTCCATGACCCAGCCGGACTGCACCGTCACCTTGCCTGACCCTGCAGTCATGGAGGGGAATGCCGTCACGCCCACGCCCACGCCCACGCCCACGCCCGGGGGGGGGGGGGGGGGTTACCTTTCGATTCTTGGACACTGCAAACGAAGGGCGCAACCCGCGTTCAAAGTTGCTGGGTATCGGGACGAAAGCCTGGCGCCGGTCTTCCTGCTTCATAGCTCGGAATCCAATGTGGCCCTGCACGGTGACAAATTTCCTCCAGAAGTCCCTTCCCAAGCCAAAAAAAAAACAGGTGGAACGGCGCGAGGGGGAAGAGGTTGATCATGCTGACATAGCCCAGGACCACATGCACATGGCACACGCCATGGCAGCCAGTGTTCTGCTTGGCCTCCGCCAGCCGGGTTGTGTTGAACGCACGCCGGGCAAGGTGCGTGATTCACTGGACAAGTCATCGCCTTCATGGACGGTTACCAAGCGAACCTCCCTGTCCGCATCCACAGGGGGGTGCTCCTGGGCAGCCGCCATAGCCTCCACAACCTGCCACGCCGACCGGGCGGGTGCGTGTGATTCCATACAACCGCAGTTGAGTGGTGCCACCAGCACGCATGCCGGGCCCACTCACCTCTGAACGCAGAAGGCCCACAATGTCCCCGTCCTCGAAAACAGCGCGCCACTGGGTCGCCCCGCCGTAGTCCTCCAACACCCACTCGGTAACGACGCCGGTTATCACGCCGTAGTGCCATACTCCCCGGAACTTCTTGGCGATGACCTTCATGTAGAAGTCGCCGGGATCGCCTTTCCATATCACGCCCTCATCGCGGGTTCGACGCCCGCCGGCGGCCACGCAGGCGCGTCGATGTCCATACCGTCTTCGCCAACGGGGTCCTCCCCCACGCCCATCACATCGTCCACCTTCGAGCCGCCGTCGTCCGAGACCGGCGCCGGCGGGCCGTTTCCGACGGCTGCAGCTACTCCTGCTGCCGCGCTTGTTGCTGCTGTTGCTGCTGCTGCTGCTGCCGCCCCTGCTGCTGCTGCTTGTGATAAGGCGGCCTTGCGGCGCAACTTAGCCGCACGCTTCAACGAGTGGCTACAGTTCGGGAATTTTAGGAAGTGCCGCTCTCGCGCCGTCCTTTCACTACTGCCCGTCACGATGCCGTGGCAGTGCTTGCATGTGTACACGCCATCCTTCGACACACTCGCTATCCATCCCTTTGCCGGCATGCCTGCTGCCGCGCGCGGGGGGCGGGGGGGGGGGGGGGGGGGGTTGAGAGTTGGGGTGGATGTAACCCACCACCGGCAGGCAACACAGATGCGAGTGCGCGGCTGTCCGCGCTTGATTCAACGGTGAGCGGCGGTGACCGTGAGGCGACCCCGTACTTCATGCGCGTGCTGGGGCGTTACACAATCATCAGCAGTTAGGGCGGCTGCATTAAAACGCGCACCTACGAACACCACCTACCGCCTACCACCTACCGTACCACCTACATCCGCCCACACCTCCGCCCGTTGTGCCGCACATCGCGGCACACCGCGGGGTCAGCGGTCAGCGATGTGCGGTCAGCGATGTGCGGCGATGTGCAATGAGTGCGTACATCCGCCTGTACTTAGCCCGGGTGCTCCGCGTCGGCGGGCGACACGCGAGCCCGCGTGCGCTCATCAATTTGATGAAATTATGGAAACGAGAAATTCATATAGTACTTTACAGGTCGCGCGCGATAGTCGTCGCTACTGGGTATGAAATCCACGTCCCTCGTCCGTCCCGTATCGTCCCCGTATGTCGTCGTTCGTCACCAGTAGGGCACATTTACGTCACATCTGAATCTCACAGTGACAGCCTCCCGGGGTGGTGAAGACACTGGCGGATGACAAGAAGCGGAAGAGGTTAGTGAAGAAGCGCCGAGGTAAGAAATTGACGGTCGCGGAGTTGGAGGCGGAGTCGGAGGCGGAGGCGGAGGCGGAGGCGGAGGCGGAGGCGGAGGCAGCGAGATCGTCGAAGCGGAGGGTCCCCCGGGCACGCAAGAACAAGAACAAGCAGTAGCCCCCGCCCCCTTACCCCCCTCCCCTCACTCCCCCGGCGGGAGCGGCGGGCGGCGGGGGGGGGGGGGGGGGGGGGGGGGGGGCACGCCCGCCCGCCCCCCCCCCCCCCCCCCCCCCCGCCACATGCCCCGACGGCAGCTGTCGCGAATATTGTAATTCAAACATTCTTCGGCAAACCGCTGCCTGCCCCCGCCCTACCCCTCGCGAATATTTATGTAACGTGAGCACTCTTTGGCAAAACATGGCAGCCAAACCGCCCATCTGATGACCTTTGATCGGACGGCTGGCAGGCCCGTTCAGCAGTACTAGCTATAATGTACACAAAATTCCCCACTTTGGCCGAATGGTACGGCTGAGATTTGCGCTCCCATGTACTAATAGTCGTAGTTATCCACAGGACGACTCGTCATCGCGCCCGGGTTCGTACTAGATACCCGGTACCGGCTTAATAAATATATCGCGTACTACCCGGTACTACACGGACAACCTTGTACCTTATACGTCAGTGCCATGTAACAATTCCCCGGGCTAGTACGACTACCAGAATGATGACAAAAAGGATTTATCGCCCGCCGGCAATAACGCCGGATGTACTCGCACGTAACTGGATGGACGTGCCGCCACCAGCAGCAGCCTTCACGGATAAATAATAGTCGCTAGTAGTAGTGCTTCGTTCGTCACCCGTATGTCACATCTGAATCTCACAGTGGTGGTCGCCATTGGTTTTATGTTTCCCTTTCGGTTTTTTTGTCGTTCCTTGGCTTTCAATGCTTCCTTGGACCCTTTGGTTCCTTGGCGACTTGATGGTGGCTTCCTGTTTCCGTGGCTCTTCCTTGGTTCTTGGCTCCACGGCCTCGCTCTTGCTTGACCCTTGGATCCATGCTTATGTCTCTCTTTTGCTGGCAACCTTTCACAATTGCTGTTATTAGGACTGTTGTTATTAGCGGGCATATATTATTAAATAAGGCTCTGATGTGAGAAACTCACTATGCATATCTGAAGTAGGGACCAACAGGTGAAGTACAGCTTAGCCCATCATGCTTCCGTCGTTGTCGTCACATCGAACAATTATTTCGCCCGTCATCATTTTCACGTTTTATTACCTATGTTATATCGCGGTGCATATCATTCATACAATAGTATAGGTACCAATACATGAGTTACCTCCAGCCTCAGGGCCTTCCCCTACCGCAGGGGCCGCCCCTCCTCTACTAAGTGACGTGCGTCAGGTTGTCGTCAGCCGAGGATGAGGTCGCGGACGCTATCGGGCCGTTGACTCCTTCACGCCTCTGCGCTCTCAACAACACCCAATAACGCGAGGCCATGCAGGGGGTGAACGTGTACACGTGCCTGGAGGACGCTGAAGACTCGACGGACGAGGGCTACGAAGCACGTTTCGTGTCCGGGTGGGGTAAGGAGCAGCTGGTGGCAGCTAGATTTCGCTTAGCTACCGGCAATAGGTTCCAGCTCTATCTACACCCGCCTGACCGCGGTATCGCGTCTGTCATCGGCTTCGGCGCCCGGACATGGCAGCGCCGTGAAAGCTTTCATTGATGGCATAACGGCACCGGACGGCATGGGCAGGCAGCGGTATCCCATGTACCACTCCTCCCGTCCGTCCCGTGCCTGCAGACCAACTAGTACACGGTCTTATTTTGTGATAAATTCATCAAAGTCGACGACCCCCCCCTCTCCACGAGCTGCGCTACTGGAACAACCGTTCGACAAAGCCATCGCGTCGTTCTACCCCATCGATGGTGTTTCCGGCTTGCAATGTTGAACAACGAAATCCCCGAGTGCACTAAAGGGCACATAATCAAGCGGTTCAAGGAGCTCGCGGTGGCTTGCGCCCGCTGTCCGTATGATCGTATCGCTGGCCAGCCCACCAACACCACCCTGCGCAAGCAGATTCAAAAGGCGGCTCGCAGCCGCAAGCAGAACTGGCCGCACTCCAAGAAGTGGCCAGAGAAAAAGGTTGAGGGCATCCAGCTGTGGAACTCGTCGTGGTGGGGGGAGTATTTCGCAGAGTCGGTGCGAAACGGGAATTATTCCAACCACCTAGCACCCCCCTACTTGACAGAGGCCAAGGAGGCTGCCGCTTGGATCATTAGTGCTCTCTCCCCGGTGGTGAACGGCGATGCCAACCCTACCAAAACCCTCGCCGTGGAAAGGCGAGTCCGAGATTTTAGTGCAGTTGGTGATGGATGCTTGCACGCGTGCTGCCTTATGCAGGTGATGACGACGTCACAACGACAGAATTATTTGTCCTTTGTAAGTACAGCTTAGGTCCGGCATCGACATGAACGGCAACCCACTGCATGAGCAATCTACCGGCTCCAGCCCCCCTCCCCGGTTCGATCGTCCAACTGCCGTCCCCCGTGCTTCTCGAGCCCCCCCGCTGCATGATACGACTAACATGCAAACGGCTTCAACTGGGCGTGTGCGTGTGACCTCCAACTTCGTTGATACGGCGAGGATGCAAGCTAGGCGTCAACAAAAGCAAGCGCATCTGCGAGCGGCAGCAGCAGCCAAGCAGCCTACGAGCAGCCAGCACCTTAGCCGTGGGTAGCGGATGGCTGACAGGGTGATAGACAACACCACCCCACAAGCCGCAGCCACAGGGGCGATGCAGGCCGGGCAGAAGAGGCCCGCCGCAGCGCGGCTCCCGGGCAGTAGTAGCAGGCCGCCGCGCCGCGGCGGCGGCCGCGGGCACTATAGAGGTCCCACGTAAATGCATTTTCTGTTTTTTTTCTACGTACTTTCGCACAGTGTCCGACCCCACCTGCATAAAACTGAAAGTGACCGATACTCACCTCTCAAATTTGCTAGATAGGATTAAGCGTGCTTAAATGCGCTTAACTACAGTTAGAAGCTCCACTCTCATTGGCTGCTGGGTTGGCAACATCCAACCTCGCGCATATGCTCTGACGAAACCTCAAACTATCCGCCGCCCACGTGAAATTCATCATTTTGGCGGTTGTGCCGAACTCAGTTCAGCTCGGGGTGGTTCGGGTGTTCGGGGCGAAACCGAACTTAACCCGCCCCCTAAATTCAGTTCGGACTGAACTCCCTCGAAAATTGCCCGAATTAGGGGGTCTCCGAACTATTCCGTAACTCAGCAGATATTATCCCATAGAGTTACCGCAGCGTCCGTACATGGAGATAAGGTGTTCTACGGCGAGAAACTTGCCGCGCACGCCCCGTAACCCATGCCTCCAGATAAGGTGCACCAAATATGCGCCGGCCGCCATCCATCCGTCCAGCAGACAGCACTTATTCCACACTCCAACACCCAATGAAACCTAAACCATGTCCACTGTCAACCTGAAATGGAGTCGCTGCCCATCGCGTCTCATGAACGCAGCGACAAGATCATGCAGACATCTACCAACACCAAATTGTTGCCTGCAAGATGTTGCCCTTGCATGTCACCCATTGCATTAGCCCGTTCTAAGCGTATTCAGATTGCAGTTCGGTGGCAGTTCGGTGGTAGTTCGGACCGAACTCAGTTCTGTTCGGGCAGTTCGGACAGCTCAGTTGTTCGGTTCAGTCCGAACTGCGTCCAGTTCGGCCCGAAATGTATTCGGCTGAACTCGTCCCTGAATTCAGTTTGGCCCGAACCGAACTCGGGCGATGTGAGTTCGGCACAACCCTGGTTTGAACCCCAACGACTACTCGAGAGTAGTCGTGGAGTAATCGCGCTTACTGTCGCGCTTTTGTGATTTTCTAGAGTATCGCATAGTACTGTATTCGTGCCACTCCCGCCGCACCTTCTAGTTATGACTCGCTACTACTGGTGCCCTATAATGATGACTGGCGACTACTTGTGGCGCTACTCATCACGATATTCTCTAGTACTCAATGCAAGACAGCACTGCTGCCGTACACATGCCTCCAGCCCGAAAAAAAGTACTGCGGCGCTTAACGTTAAGCGGGGGTTAGACTTGCCATATACATGCGCTTACTCTCGCTTACTATTCGGTAAGCGCGGTTAAGCGGACCACGTTTCAACGAGTGCCGACCAACTGCGTGCATGGGCCGGGAAGCGACTTGGGTACATGATGCAGTGACGGCCCGTTGGCGCCGACAGCTGCGTGCGCATGCCGCGGAAGCGGCGGGGGCACAAAGTTCATTGGCGGCCTGATAGCGCCAATCAACTGCGCGTCGTCCGGGGCTGCGAAGGCAATCGAGGCACAACGTGTAGCGGCGGCCAGTTGGCGCCGGCCAGCTGCGTGCCAAGGCCGCGGAGGCAACCGGGAGGCACGTGGTGCAGGGTCGGCATGATGGCGCCGACCAGCGCGGGTGCCCAGCCAAAGGCTGAATACGGTGTTGGCCGGTTGGCACCGACCAGCTGCGTTCCTGGGGCTGCGAGGGACAGCCCGGTTGTGGCGCGGAGTAGGTCGGTGAAGCCGCATGCCCCATACACTGGCGTAGGAATCGTTCCTGGCCGGAAATGGCGGTCTTTTTCACCAACGAGCCAAAGGCCGGCGGCATGGGGTGCTCTTGTGTCGCGAGGCGTGAAGAGCCCCCCCCCCCCCCCCCCCCCCCGAATCAGTCGAACGGTTGTCCGTGTGGGACACTGGTTGTTGGCGCGAAGAGCCGGCGCACGCGGTGCCCTCTAGACAATTGTCGACCACGCATGCCGGCTAGCGAGACATGTCCTCGAGCTGGGCATGGGGCATAACTTCTGAGTGGCTTGTAAAACCAAAGACCTTGCAAATCACGAAGACACGAGCTTTGTCGCGATGTGACCCCATGATGGGTGCGCCGCGACAACGGAAGATGGGGACAAACAAGCCCCCGCCTATTGCTCTTACACACACGGCGAAGCAACATGCGGGAGCAGCGCTACCCGGGATGGCTGCGTCGGGAACCGCACCCGGGTGATGTCTAATTACATGAGCCACCTGCAAAATTCAAGAAATCCATACAAAAAATACAGAAGAAAATCCAACCACGGGCCACCAAATAAAGGCGGGAACCGCCATGACAGCCACCGACCAAGCATCGCCACCAGCCAGCCGCCGCGCCACGCAGTTGGGACGCTCTCCCCAGCACACAATCCCGGGTCACTACTCCAATAGCGGCACGAGGCCGAATGTGATGTGAAGGCGCCGACAGGAAAGGAGCTTCGAAGTAGAGGTCTCGCAGCAAGGAGCGGAAGTCCAACCCAGAACGGGGCGCCACGAGCGTGCAACAGCCACAGACCACCCAACGCCAAATCCGCCGCCAGCTCGGCCGCATCCTTTTCCGCCAAACGTAGAACGCCTTCCCCAGCACAACGTCCCGGGCCACTCCAATAGCGGCGCTGAGCCGAATGTGATGTGGAGGCGCCAACATGACAGGAAGGGAGAAAGTGCTCAACGAGTAGGGAATGGAGAGCCGACCGGGCCAGCAACGACTTAAGACGCCGTTGTTCGTCTGTTCGGTGGAACAACGAACAGACGCGTGTTGTTCCGCCCAGCGCCAGATCCGCCGCCAGCTCGGTCGCGTCCCCTTCCGCCGAACGTAGTAGAATTCCCTTGCTTCCCAGCACAACATCTCGGGCCACTCCAATAGCGACACTAGGCCGAATGTGATGTGGAGGCGCCGACATGACAAGAAGGGAGAGGGTGATCAAAGAACAGCGAACGGGGACTTGACCGGACCAGCAACGACGTAAGACGCCGGTGTCAAGCGCGCGTTGTTCCGCCCAGCGCCAGATCCACCGCCAGCTCGGTCGCGTCCCCTTCCGCCGAACGTAGAATTCCCCTCCCAGCACAACATCCCGGGCCACTCCAATAGCGGCACTAGGCCGAATGTGATAGATGTGGAGGCGCCGGCATTGCATGACCGGAAGGGAGAGGGTGATCAAAGAATAGCGAACGGGGACTTGAACGGACCAGCAACGACGTGAGACGCCGGTGTCCAACTCACACTGCTCCTCCGCGGCAGTGGCAGCACGCACGGGCGGGGCCAAGGCTACCTAGGCGCCACCCGTGCACGATCCCCGCCCCCATCCCCAGCCGGGGTTGGAGGCGGAGGAAGGTCCTGCGATTCCGAGGGCCGAGGACGGTCGTCGGGCCCGCCCATGCGGTGGGTGGGCGGGTGAGATAATAAATATACCCGGGTGATGTCGTACGGGAGTACGTTGTCAATGCAGCTCGAGGCGCTGCGGTGTCGATGCAGCCCCTCGGGTGGTACGGCGTACTAGCACCGGACATATTAGCACTACCATATTTGATGCGCCGTACGGTACGTGCCGCGCCGTATGCTACAAGTAGACGACAAGGAAAAGGAAACCCCAACTACTAGTACTAAACAAGATGGCAGACGAACCGGCGCTTCTGGCGCAATCTGGTCGATACAATTAGGGTTATGTAATGATAGCGTATGAAACTCTCCAGGGGAAACGGCGGCAGTAGTGCTCCCTGTAGGCGGATAAAGGATGAGGGCTTCCGCCGATGTGTTACAAGGTACAGGGTACCCGGGTAGCGATTAGTCGAGCTGACGGTGATTCCTCGCGCCGACGCCGCGAGCCGCCATCCGCCATATCCGCCGGTAATGAATGATACCGACTGTTGCTCGCCGGTTGCACCAATAATCCGCCGCCACCCCAAACATCGTCCAGCAGCACTACTTTTTGGCCGCTGGTCGAGTAGGTGGAACCTCCTTATCCACCTCCAGGCCCTCATCGACGCGCTGAGCAAAGTAATCTCCGACAGGGCTGCCTGCATAGACGTCATGCAGCTCAGGCCCGGCAGCGCTGCGCTTCATCACGCAGCCGGCCGGGTGTGCCCCGCCCGGCCGGTGAGGAGCTTCCCGCGCGTGCTGTGCCGCGGCTCGTCACGACCCCGCCGCAGCACGGCCAACCGCGGCGGGAGCGTGGACACCGAGACCCCCGTCCAGCCGCCCCAGCGCCAGCCCCCTGCGCCACAAAGGCGCGCCCCCGCGCAGCAGCAGGGGCTGGTACCGGTGCCTCGGCGGCGGGGCGCCGAGGAGGGGACCACCATCCGCTTCTCCGACGTGTCCAAGAAGCAGATAATCACGCGGAAGGAAGGGAAGCAGCTGGGCAGGATAGGCGCGCTGTGGGTGGACCTCCGGGGCTGCACTGTGGTGTCGCTGGACTGCCGGCCGAAAGGTAACGTGCTACAGGAGATCGTGGGCTCCGTGGTGTCTCAGGAGGTGTGCAGCGTCCTGCTGGGCTCGCTGCGGCAGGTCGGCGACGTCGTGCTGGTTCAGAGCACGGATGCGCTCGAAGTCGAGGACTACTCGTTCGGGTTCGCCAACATTATATCGTGGGACGTCAGAACGCGGAGCGGGGAAATCCTGGGCAAGGTGAGTGGCTCAGCATGGCGCACAATGCGCGCAGACCACGGCAACCGTGCACTGGCCGCCCTCACTGAGCGGCGGCGGTCTGGCTGCGCCAGGTGAGAGACTTCAGCTTCAGCCCCGACACCGGCCAGATATCGACGCTCATCATCGACATGTTTGGCAGCCCGAGCATACCAACGGCGGCGGTGTCAACGTTCGAGGTGACCATGCTGGACGTTCTGCAGATCAACGAGAGAGAGGTGTGGCCAATGCTTCTGCCGTGTACACAACTTGTGGCATCGATATCGGCGCTGTTCTCCAGGAGGATTCGCTGCTCACCCCCTCGTTGCGCCGCAGTTTATGGTGAGTGACGACGCCAAGTACAATGGGCGCCAGCTGAGCGTTGGATTCCTGGACGGGCTCCTGGAGCGGCTGGACGTGGGCGAGGCGCCTGCCGGCGCCGATTACGCCTCTTCCGCCTCGGAGGCGGCGCGCTACGAGCGCGAGGTGGCGGAGTGGCGCGCGAAGATGGAGCAGTACGAGCGGCAGTATGGGCCAGTGCCGCGCGAGATCCGGGAGCAGTCCCCCCAGGCGAGGCGCGAGCTTCCCAGCCCGCAGAGTCGGCCCCAGCTCGAACCTGACAATGTACGGCGGCGCCCTCCTTTTGTGTGGGCTGCTGGGAGGCAGTAGTATCCGGGCGGCTTTGGTTGCCTTGCTTTCGGCATACACAGGGCCGCATACCATGCCCCATTGGAACGGCGTATGCAAGCCCCGCCCAAATAATGCCTTTGGCATCATCGAAACTCACTGCGGTGTTGAGAGGGGAACTATGATGAATGGCGAGATGAGCACTGTTTTACCCTGTCTTGCGAGCTGGGGGGCTGGGCAGTCCAACAGCGGTAATGTAATGCAACCAAGAGCGGGGGTGTCTATATAAGACAGCGGATGCTGCGCTGCCATTTGTTGGACTGAGGATGGCGTGGCGGCGCTATGCCGTTTGTTGCGAACGCAGGGAGGCCGGCGGCAGGCGCAGCGGTATGGCAACGACAGCGCCGCGGAGCGCCCCTCCAGGGCTGCTGGCCGGCCGCAGGAGCGCGAGGACCGGTCGCGCGGCGCAAATGGCTCCAGGTACAGCGCGCGGTGGGGTTGACGCTTTCCCCCCTCCCTTCCCCCCCTTTTGGAGCCAAGCAATCGCTCCGCATGTTGAGACTGCGCTACTCTCGATCAGCATGCGGGCAGTGGACACATTCAAGCCAACGTGCCGCTGGATGTTGGCATGTGCAGGGGGCCGCGCATGGAGGAGTGGCTTGCGCGGGACGGGCGGTCTCGCGAGCTCGAGGACGCCTACAGCGAGCCGATGGGTGCGGAGCCAGGCTACGGCCGCAGCCCCGCGCCATACGATAGGGCACTCCGGAGCCCGTCCCCGCAGAGCCCGAGCAGGCGCCGGAGATGAGCCGGCGGAGGGGCGGCCGCGACTGCTGGCTTCTTTGGATGGCAGCCTCTGTGTCGAGAAACACAGCTGTGTTCGCTGTGTAACAAATGTGCCAGGGGATGGAACCCAGGCCGCTGCTGTCGCACATGCGAGCTGGGCTGGGCTGGGACCACAGGGGGGGGGGGGAGGGGGGGGACATGTTCTCGCGATTGCAGATTGCGTGCGGGGCAGTGGCCGGCATGGTTGGAGGTCCTGGCGGTTCTTACAAAAAGGGCCCCTCAGCTGAAAAAGTACTTTGCGTTGCTCACCTCCTCCAACTTGAGGTCGCCCGTTGGGGGGATTGGCGGGAACTCGACTTCCGGGTACTGCGTCTGTTTGTTGGGCAGTGTGCGAGGGGACGGATTAGAATGCGGGGGCATCGGACATGGGAAAGGGGGGGGGGGGGGGGGGAGCAGGCACGTGTTGGCTGAAACAAGAGGAAAGGTTCGCGGGTGGCGAACTCAGAGGAGCCGGGAGGGGGTGTATACGGCATGTGGGGCCGCACCTGCAGCTGTTCCAGCAGCTCATCCAGAAGTGGGCGGCTGTGCAGCTCCAGGAACGTCTTGCGCAGCACGCTGTTCATGGTCTCGATGGTGCCCGCGTGCGTCCAGAACGAGTCGTGGACGCCCGCAAAGCTGAGCCCCATCTCGCGGCATGCGATGGCGGTCATCATCATGTGCGTGGAGTCGATGGAGTGGATGTAGTTCGGCGGGAAGGCCGAGCGCTGCCGCTGCTTCATGATGGGCGTGTCCTCGGAGTGGTTCTTGAGGACCATGCGCTGCAGCACCGTCGTCACCACCTGCTTGTCGTTGCGTCGGTACGGCTGCACCACCGGGAGCCCCATCGGCGTCGTCCACGCCACGGGCTGCTTGGACGCCGCGACCGCGCGCGCGCAATCCGCGAGCCAGTTCATGATGTACTTCGCCGACTGGAACATCTCGTGCAGCTTGTCCATGGTCATCCGCGCCCCGTACTTGCTGGCCTGGTAGATCAAGCGGTCGTCCTCCCACCCGCGGTCCCGCAACCTGCTCGCGATTTGCTCCCGCGCGCCAACAAACGTCACACCATACACGCTCGTCATGACCTGTACCGGCACGGCAACGATCCAGCAACGATCAGCTGGCAGCAAAGACGGCAACCCCCTCAGGAGGGTGGACCCCCCGACCCCCCTGGAGGGCGGAGACAAGTACGTGGCGGAATGGGAGACACGGTACTGTCTGTGGCTGATGGCGATTCTTACGGTTTGCTTCACGAGCTTCCGATCAACGTTGCCCAGTAGCAGCTTGGCTGGCAGGAGGCCGTTGGCGGCGTCTTCGGCCACCTTGGCGGCCACCATCTCCGCGATGCCGCTGTACACGTCCTGCGGCTTGTCGACGTCCGTCAGGTTCACGGCGCGGCCGCCGGACGAGTCTCGACCCAGCGCGGCGTAATGCTGCAGCCCGTTGCATGACCCGTCCTGCAAATGCGCGCATGGGTGGAATCGGGTGAGACCGCCCGCCCCGGATGTCGGTGCACCTGCTCCCAGGAGGTCATGTGCGCACAGGCAACGTGGGCCAGCCACCTGGTGGACGGGCAGGTGGCTCATGTAGTGCACGGGATCCTCGCTCTTGATCGCGCGGTTGATGTCCATGCACACGGCGAGGCACTGCCACGGCTCGTCCGCGCCCAGCCACCACCGCCCCCCTTGCAGCGGGCTCTCCGCAGAGTCGACGACGTCATCGAGGTGGTCGGCGATGAATTGCTTCCGCTGCGCGAGCGACATCTTGCTCGCGCCGTAGAGGTTCGCCGCCTGCGCCGGCAAAACGTGCGGACAATGTTACCGGGGTCCTTCACGCAATCCGCCAGCCACCTGACTGTATTCCCAAATGGCACATTGGGATCAAAGTCCCGCAGCCGCATGCCTGACATGGACGCGCAGCGCAGTCTGCGCCCATGCCACGCTGGCTAACAACAAGGCAGGCAGCATGGCGGGCAGCGGCAAGGGAGGCGCTGTGCGGCGCGTCATCCGCCTGGGGGTGTGGGGGCGGCGTGCCTGGACGTAAAGCCATTCGAGGCCCTTTTCGCCGAGAGGCCGCGCGTCCGAAAACTGCAGCATGCCTCGGCACATGTCCGCTCCCAGGTGGTTCAGGTACGGGTGCATTGGGTAGGCACGGCCGCGAAAGTCCACGTTATGCGGAAAGTAAATCGCCGGCTCGTCCTGGAGCTCCTCCGCCACCTTGGCATTGCAGCAGCACAGGGCATCATGTCAAGCTGGGGGGCGAGTGAAACGCATTGGACCGCTGGGAGGGGGGGGGGGGGGCATCATGGCATCACCTCGAGTTTGTACTTTGTATCACAGCGGAGGGAATGAAGCTCGTAGTTCTTCTTCCTCGCTTTTTGGAACTGCAGACAGAGACGGACACAACGTCAAACGCGGCGCGTATTGTCTGTTCTGGGGTGGAGCCTTGCGTGCACTGCTGAGCTGAACGGAGGCCGCGGCAAGCACACTGCTGCCACGCATCATTACCAGGTTTCTCCACGCGCGGTCTTCGTGATACGAGGGCGGGCCAAAGGCGGCCAGCAGCTGCACCCCATCGTAGGACAGCCGGTAGCGGTGACTCAGCGGGGGTGGCAGTGGAACGTCGATGGTACTCGGGATGTCGGCCAGCCCTCCGCCGCCCTCCCATACGGCTTTCACAGCTGCCAGCACCTCCTTGTTGATCTGCCAGCCGACTGAGCCGAGAGCATTCAAGGCGGTGTACACCTGCGGCAAAGCAAGGACGTTGAGCGAATCAGCCACCAGCCCACAGACAATAGTGATGGAGACATCAACCAGAGGAAGGGGATGGGTGGGGGGGGGGGGGGCGTTCAAGGGACCTGCTTCATGCCGGGCTTCCCGTTGGCCATCTCTTTGTCTACCTCCTGGAGCAGCTTCAGCTGCGCCCGGTCGCCGCGCGTGCGCATGACGAGGCAGCGGAGGGTGAGGTGACCCCCGGTGTCAAACGCGATCCACGGCATCGGGGGGATCACCATCGGAAAGTACCGCGAGATGGTGACGTCTTTCACCTACACAAAGGGAGCATCATTAGGGCAGGGTCAAGGCACATCTTGCCGCCGGCGGTCCAACACGCACTCAGCTCAGCTCCCGGATGCTCAGCTCCGCCGATCGCAGGTTTGGCAGCATACGCACCCCGGTCCCATCCAGCATGACCTTCAGCACCTCCGGGTGGGCGCTGATGACGCCATACCGACGCACGGGGCCGCCCGTGGTCCCGCCCTTGCGCGTCTCGGGCACGCGCGCCGGGTTCTGCCACGAGACATCGTGCGTGAATGCGTGCTCCAGCTTTGTTTCGACCTTAGAGCCCCGACCCCCGCGCTTCCCAAGCCGGCCGGGCTCCGGAAGCTGCGGAACTTCGATCATGGCCGTCTCCAGCAAATGACTGAGCAGAATGGTGCCCATCTGCAGACACACAGCCATCGCCCGGTCAACGGCCTGGACGCTCCCTCGCTGAGGCGGCCACGCGGCGCATGGCTGCGGGCGGTGAGGGCCGCACCCGGGCGACGGCGACCACGGGCCAGCTCTCCTGCTCGTCGCCAAACTCCCGGCTCATCGCCGAGTTGATCGTCCGTGGATTCACCTGGCTGCTTTCCCACACGTTCCTGCCGGGTGCCCCCGGACCCTCGATTGCCTGGGTGGGGAAGAGGTGCCAGAAGGCGCCAGGTGTCGGGCGCGCGCGCTCAGCGCACGGACGGGCCACGCATGACACCCGCGCCGGCACGGGTAGCAGGCGGCCTCAAGCCCTTCCTGCCTGGCCGCTGGCACCGCGCAGAGTGGGCGCGCACCTCAAACGCGTCGATGTACACGCGCGTGTCCACGCCAGCTTCCTCCAGGATCCCCAGCAGCCGGTCCTGCGCCTTGTGAATGGCCCGCTTGTGGGCGCGGTAGTCCTTATTCTCGTCCTTTATTTTCTGGCGCAGCATCTCCAGGTTGTACTGCATCTGCACCGTCTATCCAGTGGGGGATCGCAGCGCACGTCAGCTGCTGCGTGAGAGTTGGCGCGGATGCGATCGCGCAAGTCGCCGTGCCATCACATCTTTGTGCGGCGCGTACCCGACCCACAGCCAGCGCCGCCTTGGCCAGAAGAACCTGCCCCGTCTTGGTCACGAGCTCCGTGAGCAGAGCTGCATCCGCAGAGGGCCACCGAGTGAGGACGCGCCTACTTTGACGACATGACACAGCCATCCTGGGCCCACGCGACGGAGGCTGCGCCCGGCCGTTGCCGGCTCTGTGGTGGGTGTGGGGGGACGGTGCGGGGGTGACTCACCGTGCATGGTGATGACCGCCAGTTTCTCTGCATCTACCTTTTGGATGTAGATGTGATAGGCGCCGTCCGGCTTCAGGCGTGCCGGAATCTTCTTCAAAGCCTTCGGGGGCAGGGATTTACGCAGGAGAAGAAGCGGGGGGGGGGGGGGGGGGGGGGGTTCAGCGGCGGCGTTGTGGAACACTCCGAACATGCAGTTGGGGCGCACTCTACATGATTGAGGCAGGGATGCCGTCCGCTGTGCGGATTATGAGATGATCTCATGCAACCGTGTGAGCGGCGCCAGCAGCACGCAGCCCACGCACCAGCCGCATCTGCTCCCGCTCGATCTCGCTCTTGAGCTTTGGAAACCACTTATTCATAAGGCGCTTCCCCTGCGAGAGCGTCGTCATGTCCTTGCGCTTCGTGGCTTTTTTCTGAACGTCGTCGTGTCTGCTCACAGCGTCCCGCAGGGATCGAATCTCATTCTGCACCTGCTGGTTCCACTTCGCCTTGATTTGATGATCCTGCGGCGGCGCATGCAGGGCGGGGGCTGAGTGGGCGGGCGCTATGGGCTGGCAGCTGGACACTGCTGGCAGGCAGCGGAGGCCGCGGTAAAGCCAGCCCAAGTTGGCATACACACCGTCTCTGAGAGGGGCGAGTTTCTTGCTTCTTCAACCACCTCCATTGCCTGGAGCGTGGCAAGGTTCAAGCCTTCCGTGTCCGCGTGGAAGTGCGTCTCGCGCATTTTGGGGTCCAAGCTGAGGTATGCCTTTAGGTACTGGTCGTGCAGCGTCTCGCCAGGGGTGCTGGCCGCGGCTTGATGTGTCGGCGCGCGGTTCTCTTGCGCCCCCTGCACTTGCGCGAAAGCGGATGAGAAATGCGGGGTGTGCCCGCGGTCGAAGAAGTGGCTGTATGCGGGCTGGTCGTCCCGCTCGGCGGGGTGGAAGTGCGCGGTGTTCTCGTCCGCCACGGCGGCAGCGGTGCCGAAACAGCGGTAGGAGCCGCAGCTAGCAAGGACGCAGCGGTGAGGGGGCAGCGAGCTGCACACCCCATACAAGCGAGCCATGGCAATTTGCGATAAGCTCCGCATTGCGCGGACGCGCCGCACTGCGGCTGTGTGTTCCTGATGGTTGTTCAGCGCCAAGACAAATCGCTGCCCATCACTCTGGAAAGCGCTGTGCCCCGGCACAGATAGCACCGCCGGGCACCCTTGCTGCTGATCGCTGGCAGCAGCGAACCAGACAGTCAAGTCGCTTCACCCACTCGCACCGGATATCCCAGCACTATTGCAACCGCGCGCCGTCGACCCACAGTGTCGCGCCGAACCGGTGCGCACCACCGTGTAGTTGGTTTCGAGCGCCGCCGTCGCCGAAAGAGTCCATGCTGCGCGCCGCCTCAGCATTTGCCGTCGCTCGGCGGCATCGTTCGTCGCCGTGCTGCCGCGTGATATATTGCGATATCGCGTCGTTTCTCTCCGGTGCCGAAGGCGGCGGCGCGCGTTACGCGAGGATCGGGTTATTACAGTCCCGTTTAGGCTTGGATTTGAACGAATAAAATGCGTGCATATCGCAGTAATACAACGCTTTATAATCTGCATTGCTGTAGTCGTGAAGATCATCGCTACAGGGACTCGGGGAGAGCGTCCAGAGAATCCACGGAAAGTACTGGGGAAGGGAAAAGCCTACTACAGGGCGAGCTTTACTGTCATATTAACATGCATTTATGGAAATATGAATAAACGTGTCTTCTCACTGCCACAGAGGCATTTATTATTGAGCCGGACACTGAACCGCGCGGTGCGCGCCAATGTACCTTGGTCCTCGCTCTCCTTGCGCCCCTCGCGGGGCGCGTATAACCTAGCGTCCTACCCGCACAGCTAGGGCTTACCCGCCCAGCCGCGCGGTGCAACGATATCGCGGTGCAACGATATATCGTTTCAAATATTTTAAATAAAATACCTTAAAATAGCGACATTGACATTTTGCGCGGTCGCCGGGCGAGAGGTAGGAGTTCAAATCCAGAGCAGAAAATAAGATCGCGCTCGCGCTGATATTCCATTATTTTAAACGGCCGTCCTCTGCCCTCGGCCGCCCTCCTCTCGTGCTGCCACACTCGGCAATAGTCCGCACGATGCTACCGGCGACTACAGCAGGCACCAAGGGGTCGCATCAAGGACGCATCAGACGGTATCGGCGGATAACAAAGGTCCCAAAGGGGTCGAATGGTGTGCATAAGATGTTGTTGGCGAATCTTATATCACGCACACCCTTGGCGAGCGTCACCCGGCGACATGTCGCGTCACCGTCGGGAGGAGAGCCAAGCGAGGCTCCCCCGCCCGACGAGCTTCAAGAACCGCCCTTGCCCAGCGAGCGGCATGAGGCTCACACCCCGAAGCCCTTATCGGATCGGATGCTGCCTCATGACCATCGGCTTTTGCGTGTCTCTCCCGATGGCCGCGAGGCCCACTTTGCTACAAAGACTTTGCCATTGTGGGTTATATTTCAGATTCGTGAAGTTCTCTCGCAATGCGGGCGGTATAATGCTCGGTTGGTGCGGCTCCGCTAGGAGTTGTGACGAATCTCCAAACCGGAGAGCATGCTTCCCGGACGCGGACTGGTCAGGTTGCACTGTGGCGGAGGTCAAGGGAACGGGTACGGTAGTATTTTATCACCCACGGTCGTTCGTACAAGTATGTCATGAACCCCGGACAATATGTCCCGACCGCACAGTGTTAGTCACGCTATATCGCGTCAACGATAAATCGTTACAAGTTCGGTAGCTTTTTATCACCCAATCGTTATTACGAGTATGTCACCAACCCGTACAAACGTCACGCTATATCGGGTCAACGTGACATCGTCACAAGTCGTGAACGCCGGAAAGTATGTCCCAACAGTATTAGAAACGTTATATCGTGTCAACGTTAAATCGTTGCAGGTGCGGTAGTGGTAATTATTTATCACCCACGGTCGTTCGTACAAGTATGTCGCGTTGTTATCATCAACCCCGGACAATATGTCCGGACCGCACAGTATTAGTCACGCTATATTGTGTCAACGATAAATCGTTACAAGTGCGGTATAGCTTTTTATTACCCACCATGATCGTTCATACGAGTATGTCACCCATCCGGACAATAGTCAGCACGCTATATCGGGTCAACGTGACATCGTTACAAGTCGTGAACGCCGGACATTATGTCCCGGGCGACAGTAACGATATGCCGTGTCAACGATAAATTGTTACAGGTGATGTAGTGTTTTATCATCCACGGTCGTTCATACAAGTTAGTATATGTCGATGTTATCATCGACCCTGGACAGAAAGTCCCGACCGCAAAGCGTTAGTCACGCTATATCGTGTCAACGATAAATCGTTACAGATGATGTATCTTTTAGCACCCACGATCGTACATACGAGTATGTGACCAGCCCGGGCAGTAGTCACGATACATCGGGTCAACGTGACATCGTTACAAGTCGTGAACGCCGGACATGTCCCGACAGTACTATGAACGATATATCGTGTCAACGATATTTCGTTACAAGGCCGGTAGTGTATGTTATCACCCGCGATCGTTCATACGAGTATGGCCGTGTTATCGTGCTATCATCAACCCCGGACAGTGTTAGTAACGATATATTGTATCAACGATCTGTCGTTACAAGTACAGTAGTAAGTTAATTATCACCCACGTTCATACAAATATTGCATCGATCATCAACGCCGGACATTGTGTCCCTAGCGCACAACAGTGTAGGTAACGATATATTATGTCAACGTTAAATCGATACAAGTGGCATGTTGTATATAGGGTGATGGAGGCATCGGCGGCAGCGGAGGAGGAGGAGGAGGAGGAGACGGAGGAGGAGGCATCTGAGGCATCGGCGGCGGCTGCGGAGGAGGCGGAGGTAGAGGAGGAGGCTGAGGTAGAGGAGGAGGAGGAGGAGGAGGAGGAGGAGAAGCATGCCGACGGGAGGGGGGGGTGTACTACGGCTGTGAACAAAAGAGACACATATGGGCATATTCGCATGCACCGTAGCAGTTGATACCATCATTATTGTAATTCAGTACCCACCTACTAGCTTTGCAAGGATCTGCGTGTCGTAGACTTGTGCGTTAGGTGATAGTTGGGAGGGCGGGGGGGGGGGGGGGGGGGGGGGGCGAGACGGCATGCCTCGTGTCAGCGCGGAAGTAAGCAGAGTATCAAAGCTGTGTGCACCTATTTATACTTAATGTGCACATACTGGGTCAAATTGTAATCATGTTTTATCGTTGCAACGAATACTCGTGTAAGGCCGCTGGTGAAAGCCGGAATCTGAAGCGGGCGAGTCTAAAACGAGATGGATTTGACACGTGCATGAGTGCAATGTAATAACGGCGGTGGGAAATCATCCAGAGCAGTGTTGAGGTAGCATGTAGAGTGGCATTGTTGATATCCACCTGAAGATGCAACACATGTAATTCTGCCCGCAGCTCGCTGTCCGCTCCCCGTTGCCCGCCGCCCGCTGCCCGCTGCCTTCTCGCTCACATGCTGCCGTACCTGCGCAAACACGACTAATCGTGTTCACGATTACTCGTGTTTATCTTGCTCGCTTGCCCTAAAGCCAGCCTATTTTCACCCATGCGCACGATGTGTTGGACTATCACTATTGTGCGCTTCGGGCATCCCGCTTTCAATCCGGGGCTGATGAGGTTGATGAAAACGCGTAAGTCTTGGAAACCCTAAAGCCTACGGTGACAAGAAAACAACTATCTCACATGCTGCATGTGACGATTTAACGTTGACACCACAAATCGTTCCTAAGATTGTGTTGCGACGATATACCGTTGCGCCGATGATAGATGGTGTTTATTACGCCGGAAAAATACTGCAACGAATAATCGTGTCAACGATACGTCGTTCACTCGTTCACACAGGTCATATAAGTCTTGCGCTCTGGCTCCAAAACCATGTAGTTATCGTGATGCGCCGCGGCGGGGTGTCCGTGCGTGTGGTGCAGAAGGCGGAGTTTGACGAACTGGATTGATGGGTGGGTGGGGGGGGGGGGGGGTGATGAACCGGCTTCAGGGGAGTACGTTGGAGTGACATACTCAGGATGGGCGGCGTATCTCGGAAGATGTGCGATAGTATACGCAATGCGCTATTGCAGTGATTACCAAATTTAGGGTGCCCACGCGAAATATATGACATAAGCATTATTGTCTCCCAAAATGGCGAAAGAATCGCAACATTGTATGTGCATTGACGACACCTTGCAACCCCGACGCCATTCTGATAGATAATGTATGACGCCGGGTACGGCTCACTGTCGTTTTATGGTATTACACACTGTGTGATTATTACCACATGTGCCCATGTGAAACCGGCGTCATGCATTACCTCCCAAAATGGCGTACGAATCGTAACACTGTATGTGCAATGACGACACCTTGCAACCCCCGCGTTATTTTGGGAGATAATGTGTGAAGCCAGGTACGGCTGTCAATTTATGGTATTACACACCGTGTGACTAATACCACATGTAGTGGCCATGTGAAACCGGCGTCATGCAGTATCCCCCAAAACGGCGGACGAATCGTAGCATTGTATATGCAATGACGACACCTTGCAACCCCGGGGATATTTTGGGAGATTATGCATGACGCCGGTTTCACGTGGCCACATGTGGTAATAATCACACGGTGTGTAATACCATAAATTGACAGCCGTACCCGGCTTCACACATTATCTCCCAAAATATTCCCGGGGTTGCAAGGTGTCGTCATTGCACATACAGTGTTACGATTCTTATGCCATTTTGGGAGGTAATGCATGACGCCGGTTTCACACGGGCACATGTGATAATAGTCACACGGTGTGTAATACCATATATATTGACAACCGTACCCGACGTCACACATTATCTACCAGAATGGCGTCGGGGTTGCAAGGTGTCGTCAATGCACATACAATGTTGCGATTCCCTCGCCATTTTGGGAGACAATAATGCTTATGTCATCTATTTCGCGTGGGCACCCTAAATTTGGTAATCACCGCGATAGCGCATTGCGTATACTATCGCACATCTTCCGAGATACGCCGCCCATCCTGAGTATGTCACTCCAACGTACTCCCATGGAGTCGGTTCATCACACACCCCCCCATCCCCCCCACCACCACCACCCATCAATCCGGTCCGTCAAACTCCCCCTTCTGCGCCGCATGCACGCGACACCCCGCCGCGGCGCATCACAATAACTACATGGTTTCGGAGCCAGAGCGCAAAACTTACATGACCTGTATGGACGACGTATCGTGCCACACGATTATTCGTTGCAGTATTTTTCCGGCGTAATAAACACCATCTATCATCGGCGCAACGGTATATCGTCGCAACACAATCTTCGTAACGAGTTGTGGCGTCAAGGGTAAATCGTTACATGTGAGATAGTTGTTTTCTTGTCACCGTAGGCTTTTAGGGTTTTCAAGACTTGCGCGTTTTCATCAACTTCATCAGCCCCGGATTGAAAGCGGGATGCCCGAAGCGCACAATAGTGATAGTCCAACACATCGTGCGCATGGGTGAAAATAGGCTGGCTTTAGGGCAAAGCAAGATAAACACGAGTAATCGTGAACACGATTAGTCGTGTTTGCGCAGGTACGGCAGCATGTGAGCGAGAAGGCAGCGGGCAGCCGGCGGCGGGCAACGGGGAGCGGACAGCGAGCTGCGGGCAGAATTACATGTCTTGCATCTTCAGATTGATATCAACAATGTCACTCTACATGCTACCTCAACCCTGCTCTGGATGATTTCCCACCGCCGTCATTACATTATATTGCACTCATGCACGTGTCAAATCCATCTCGTTTTAGACTCGCCCGCTTCAGATTCCGGCTTTCACCAGCGGCCTTACACGAGTATTCGTTGCAACGATAAAACGTGATTACAATTTGACCTAGTATGTGCACATTAAGTATAAATAGGTGCACACAGCTTTGATACTCTGCTTACTTCCGCGCTGACACGAGGCATGCCGTCTCGCCCCCCCCCCCCCCCCCCCCCAACTATCACCTAACGCACAAGTCTACGACACGCAGATCCTTGCAAAGCTAGTAGGTGGGTACTGAATTACAATAATGATGGTATCAACTGCTACGGTGCATGCGAATATGCCCATATGTGTCTCTGTTGTTCACATCCGTAGTACACCCCCCTTTTCCCGTCGGCATGCTTCTCCTCCTCCGCCTCCTCCTCTACCTCCGCCTCCTCCGCAGCCGCCGCCGATGCCTCCATCCATCACCTTGTATACAACATGACACTTGTGTCGATTTAACGTTAACATAATACATCGTTACCTACACTCTTGTGCGCTAGGGACACAATGTCCGGCGTTGATAATGGAATACTTGTATGACGTGGGTGATAAGTAACTTACTAATGTACTTGTAACGACAGATCGTTGATACATTATATCGTTACTAACACTGTCGTCCGGGGTTGATGATAGCACGATAACACGGCCATACTCGTATGAATGGTCGCGAGTGATAAAATACACTACCGCCCTTGTAACGAAATATCGTTGACACGATATATCGTTCATAGTACTGTCGGGACATGTCCGGCGTTCACGACTTGTAACGATGTCACGTTGACCCGATGTATCGTGACTACTGCCCGGGCTGGTGACATACTCGTATGAACGATCGTGGGTGCTAAAAGATACATCATCTGTAACGATTTATCGTTGACACGATATAGCGTGACTAACGCTTTGCGGTCGGGACTTTCTGTCCAGGGTTGATGATAACATCGACATATACTAACTTGTATGAACGACCGTGGATGATAAAACACTACATCACATGTAACGATTTATCGTTGACACGGCATATCGTTACTGTCGCCCGGGACATAATGTCCGGCGTTCACGACTTGTAACGATGTCACGTTGA
Organism: Tetraselmis striata; assembly: GCA_006384855.1. Lineage (NCBI taxonomy): Eukaryota > Viridiplantae > Chlorophyta > Chlorodendrophyceae > Chlorodendrales > Chlorodendraceae > Tetraselmis > Tetraselmis striata. The sequence continues at coordinate 26,417 of VCJN01001098.1, read as the reverse complement.
CCCGATATAGCGTGCTGACTATTGTCCGGATTGGTGACATACTCGTATGAACGATCATGGTGGGTAATAAAAAGCTATACCGCACTTGTAACGATTTATCGTTGACACAATATAGCGTGACTAATACTGTGCGGTCCGGACATATTGTCCGGGGTTGATGATAACAACGCGACATACTTGTATGATGAACGACCATGGGTGATAAACTAATTACTACTACCGCACTTGCAACGATTTAACGTTGACACGATATATATCGTTATGATTACTATTATGGTCCTGGCATAATGTCCGCCGTTCACGACTTGTAACGATGTCACGTTGACCCGACATAGCGTGACTTCTGCCCGGGTTGGTGACATACTCGTAATAACGATTGTGGGTGATGAAAAGCTACCGCATTTGTAACGATTTATCGTTGACGCGATATAGCGTGACTAACACTGTGCCGTCGGGCCATTTTGTCCGGGGTTGATGATTTTAATAACGGCATATAGCGACTACTTGTACGCACGACCGTGGGTGATAAAATACTACCGTACCTGCCCCCTTGACCTCCGCCACAGTGCAACCTGGCCAGTCCGCGTCCGGGAAGCATGCTCTCCGGTCGGGAGATGCGTCACGACCCCTAGCGGAGCCGCACCAACCGAGCGTAATACCGTCCGCATTGCCAGAGAACTTGCTTCACGAATCTGAAACCCACAATGACAAAGTCTTTGCAGCTGTGTTGATATGTGTGACTCTTGTGTGCCGGCACAACATAGTGCGCCTCGCGATCGTATGGAGAGACGCGCAAAAGCCGCCGGTCATGAGACAGCATCCGATCCCATAAGGGCTTCGGGGTGTGAGCCTCATGTTGTTCGCCCGGCGAGGGCGGTTCTTGGGGCTCGTCGGGCGGGGAGCCTCGCTTGGCTCTCCTCCCGACGGTGGCGCGACATATCGCGGTGTGACGCTGGCCGATGGTGTGCGTGCCATAAGATTCGTCAACAGCATCTTATGCACACCATTCGACCCCTTTGGGACCTTTGTTATGCGCCTATACCGTCTGATGAGTCCTTGAAGCGACCCCTTGGTGCCTGCTGTAGTCGCCGGTAGCATGGTGCGGACAATTGCCGAGTGGTGGCAGCACTACAAGAGGGCGGCCGAGGGCAGAGGTCGCCGTTTAAAATAATGGAATATCAACGCGAGTGCGATCCTTATTTTCTGCTCTGGATTTGAACTCCTACCTCGCGCCCGGCCACTGCGCAAAATGTCACTGTTGGGTACAGGTATTTTAAAAATATTTGAAACGATATATCGTTGTACCGCGATATCGTTGCACCGCGGCTGGGCGTGTAAGCCCTAGCTGTGCGGGTGTGGCGCTAGGTTATACGCGCCCCGCGAGGGGCGCAAGGAGAGCGAGGACCGGGGTACATTGGCGCGCACCGCGCGGTTCAGTGTCCGGCTTAATAATAAATGCTTCTGTGGCAGTGAGAAGACACGTTTATTCATTTTTCCATGCCTCGCCTACAGGCGGCCCGCATCCCGCACGAGGCCGCGCAGGTCGGGCCGGTCGTCAGGTCTACGGGGCGGGCACGGCGCGAATCGCCATGCCCGCCGCCTGTACCGTCGCACCGGACGCCGAACGTCGGACGCCGTCGTTCGACCGACGCCCGTCCGTCGACGGACGCCGGGCCCCGGGTCGGCGGACTGCCCCCGCACCGCGGCGACCCCTTTTTACAGCATCATACTTAAGATATATTTACATCGGGGCTTTCACATCATACTTGGACTACCGTATAGGTAAGGAATAGTCGCTGAATAGTCTCGCTTGCTGATTCAGCAGTAAAAACGCGCTGCGGTACCGCGTTATTTTGGCGTTTTAGACGAATATATGACGTGCCTGGGCTAGAATACACGCGCATCCATTCAGAACCTTACCGTACACGTACCAGTACCGTGAAATCAAACGAGCGAAAACCGAACGTATGACGGTTCATGCGCGAAGCGCGTTTGGGGGAGGACGGAGGACGGACGCCTAAAAATCCGTGATAAAACCGTATTGCAACCGGTATCGATGCTCATGTATTCCAGGAGATTTCGGACGCGGCTCTCCTTTTCCTCCGCTCAACCCAAGAGGTAGGGGAATGATAGCAGAGCAGAATAATATGATGATGACTGCACTATTTACATACGCCCACGGATTACGGGCTGACGGCGCTACCGCGGTAGCTCGACGACGAATATCAAGAACAAGCGCGTACCTGTAGGTGGCCAAAAATCAAACGGCAGTGCCTGGCCGCATTTTGCCACCCTTCTAGCGTTTTCCTATAATTTCTGTTCTACTCTGGTATCATTTATTGTATATAAACTCTCTTCTTATTAGGCAGTTACGATTAAATGTTATGTAGTAGGTACCGGATTTCCGGAGAAACTGAGGGGGGGGGGGGGGGGGGGGGGGGGGGGGGGGGGGGGGAGGGCGGAGGGATATTTAATTTTGGGGTCAAAACTTTCATTTCAGTACGTAAGCAGTGTTGGGCGGCTGGTGGCCTGAGCTAGGTCTCTCACCGCCACACCGCGTGCGCTGGCAACGGTATCTACATCATCCAGGCAAACGATACCGTACTATAAAGCGGCGACATACAGCAGGTCAGCGGCAGCATAGCACTACATGGAGGGGTGGATAGGGCCCCCATATGGTGGGGTTGCCTTGCTGTTGACTGCAATTTGCTGATGGTTCCAAAAAGTGCCCCACCCCCTCTTCGTTTTATGCTTGCATACGGCAGGGAACACCCTCCTGCACACAGCCATGCACTGAATGAGTTCAGAAAAGTTATGTAAGTGGGAGTTTTTATGTAGCTGAGGGTGTGTTATACTAAGTACTGTAAGACCTAAGAGAAGATAGTTGAGGGGGGCGGAAACTTGGAGGGGGGAGACCAAAAACATAACATTTAATCGTAACTGCCTTTCTGCTACAGTTTCATCGTAATATACTGTTTGACACGATAATAAGGATTGCGTAACCCTGCATGATTGTCTGCAATCCTTATCAGTATGTACATACGCGTTAAATACGCGTTTAGTTATACGACCTAATAAGGATTTTCCTTTTTAGGGATTATTATTTCTTCCTAACGCGTAATAGTATCAAGCGTAGTATGCTGCCAGTAAGGTGAACGTTATCTTATCGCTGTGCATCGGTCCGCATTCCTGCATCGCTATCAGTTTACCTGCTAATTCAGAGCGCGCAAGAAATGCACGTATGTTCCTTTCCAGAATAAATGTTGGACAGAGCAATGCAAACTGAAACGACGTCCTTAGTGATTTCCTATAAATCGAATATCGCACTCGACGACTGAGATGTATTTGTCAGTTCTCTTAATATCATAATCCTCCAAACTGTCAACACAGTTTCTATTTGCAAGTATATTACACTGACACTACATTCCCCCCCCCCCCCCCCCCCCCCTATTCAGTACAGGGCTGGGTTCATTACAGGGGAATGAAGTAAATTACTAATACGCACGTTTATCCGCCCCCCCCCCCCCCCCCCCCCCCCCCCCCGTTCCTCAGAAGTAGGTTCACTATAGGGGGATTCATTCTATAGGTAGTGTCACTGCATACTAATATGAAAATATGCTGGTATTTCTGGCTATAATTGCGAAACTATCATGTTTTTACAGATTGTTGGGTTAAAATATGTATGATGTTCGCCGGTCACATCACGGCGGGTGGCGTCTGGGAAGCCCATTATGCGAGGTTCAGCGGGGTTTCTATAACCCCATGTTGAGTTGATGATGCGCATCATCGCCGCCGAAGTCTAAATGTCCAGTAATCCTTAATCCTTACTTTGCGCAGTCCCTACTGGTAGTCGCCTCCGCAGAGTTTCTCGTCGTACCCGGGTACAGGTAGCCCTGAAAGCGACCTCACGAAAGCGCTATTTAGTCAGCAGAGACTAATTAATAGCAGCGACTTTTAAAGCATCAGGCAGGGACTATCCGTACCCGTACCCGTACTGGTGTGAATTACAAAAAAGGCAGTAACAAAAAACTGGTACCATAACCCTGTACATAACCCTGGCTTGCCCTGCCCTGATCTTTTAGTACTGCTTTTAGTGCGGTGGATTTGATACCCTGTACTAGTTACATCAGCATTACATTTTAATTGCGGTGGATTTGATACTGGCCCTTTTTTAAATTACACACCAGAACATTGTACAGTTTTTTTTTACAGGTCGTCTTCCACTCTTCGTCCTGCTGCCGTGCTATCGCGTCGTCGGGCGCGGCACTGCTGGTGTGGCAGTCACGCTGCGCTATTTTTGAATTCGAATATCGAGCAAGCTGGCCACAGCATTCCAGGGAGACAAGCGAGGTCGGTGTCGGCAGTAGCTTCCTGCCTCCACCACCCAGGGACGTACTGATAGAGAGGCGACCGACAGCCCACCAGGCGGTACCAGCAGTCGGCGAGGGCCGCCACCGCAGCATTCCTACCCGCACACGCCGGGCTCTCCCGTGCGCAGCGGCGCTCACTGCCCCTTGCCGAGTCGCGATGGACCTGGACGAGGAGCTGGAGATGATGCTGCAGGACGAGGCGGAGCTGCGGGGGCCGGCAGGTGTGTGTGAGAGGAGGGGGGGGGGGGGGGGGGGGGAGGTGGAGCAGCATGGTTGCGACGAGGGGCATGGTGGTGGTGGTGGCAGGGGGGAGGGGGGGAGGGGAGGGGCAGCGCGACGCCCCCTGCCGCGCGCTCTCGCCATCTGCCCAATAGGATAGCGCCCCCGGCAACCCCCCCCCCTCCCCGCGTGACACCTTCCCCGCATCTGCTGAGCCCATTCTAAGCATCGATCTCGCCCACGCCGCCCGCCGCAGAGCCATCAAGCCTCCATAAGCGGAGCCCAGAGGCGCAGCTTGCAAACGCTGGTTTTGGTGCGGCCTACTGCGCCCACCTTACGCGCTGCCAGCAAGCTGTGACGGCACTCAAGGCGGTGATGGTGGTGGAAGGGGGCCAAAGGGGAAGGTGTGGGCCCATCTTTGCTGATGGCTATGATTCCCCTGGCCGTACGCAGGCACCAAGCGGCCCCGCTTTGGCGGTGGACAGCAGCCGCCCACAGAGGAGGAGGGGGCGGAAGAGGACGACGAGCTGCTGGAGCTGATGGGGGCGCCCCAGCCGGTGGCGGGGCTGGATGAGGAAGAGGAGGCGGCGCTGCTGGAGGAGGGGGCGGGACGCGATCTCGGCCGTGAGGCGGCGGCGGAGGAGCTGGCGGAGGAGCAGCATCTGCAGGCGCTGCGGGAGCGGCTGTTGGGGCCAGCGGAGGCAGCCCCGGGTGATGAGACGCTGCCGACCCGCGCGCTCATCCCGCCGGCGCGCAGCTTGCTGGCACTCGAGGGCGACAGCGTGATGGTGTCAGCGCCCAGCGCGACCGGCGAGGCAGTATACTGCGCGGTGGAGCCGCGCCTGGAGGCGGCCACCCGCTCCACGCAGGTGCTGGCGGCGATGCAGGCAGGCGGCGGGGGCGCTGGCGGCGCGGTGGGCATGCTGGTGGAGCGGCCCTTCGAGGAGCTGCTGGCGGAAGTGGAGACGGAGCGCACCCAGCGCGCCATCAAGGTGATCCGCCTGCCCCCACCCTGCCCTTCCAGGATGCGCGCACCCCAGGTTGGTGCGCCATGCTTCTTTTCACCCCCTCCTTTCTCCCCCCCCCCCCCCCCCCGGCCTCTCCTCAGGCATCGATGGCGTCGGATCAGAACCCCGGCAAGCTGTTAGACGGCTTGCATGGCGGCAGCGGGACAGGCAAGGAGCTGTGGGTAGACGAGTACTCGCCGTCGCAGTACATGGAGCTCCTCTCGGATGAGCTCACCAACCGCGAGGTGCTCAAGTGGATCAAGGTGCGCGCCGATGCGAGCCACACAGACAGACACACACAGACACAGACACAGACACAGACACAGACACAGACACAGACACACACACACAGACACACACACACACACACACCACTGCAAACCGCCTCCGCTGGTGATAATCTGATGTTTTCGCGGCAGCGCCATCCCGAGAAGCACAGCGCAGCCCTTGGAGGCGCGCCTTGGCTCTTCTCGCTCGCTGACATGCCCCCCCCTCCCCCCGCCCTCCCCACACCCCCCCTCCTTTACCCCCTTCCTTTATGGCCTGGGCATGGCGCAGGCCTGGGAGCCAACGGTGTTTCCCAAGCGCAACGGCAGCGCCAAGCCCCGGCCGGGCGCCTTCGGGCTGTCGTCAGCGCCGCGCGACACCCGGCCCGAGCCGCGCGTGCTTCTGCTGGCGGGTCCGCCCGGTGTCGGTAAAACCACGCTGGTGCACGTGCTGGCGCAGCACTGCGGCTACCGCCCCTTCGAAATCAACGCCTCGGACGACCGCAGCGGCGGTGTGCTCGGGTGCGACCCGCCTTGCCTGCCCCTTCCCGAGCACGCCCTTTAGTGCCGTGGCGGAGCGTAGCGGCATACGCTGTCGCCGTGCTCCTGGGCGCGCTGGTGCAAGGTGCCGATGCCAACACGGTCCTGCGCCGACAACGACGAACTGCTGCTCCGTCGTCGCGCCTTATTGATTGGGTTCGTTACACGGGAAGGAGTGACGTAGGCAACGTACTTCGGGGCCCTGGGTGGGGGCGGGCCGGGGGAGGGGGGGGGGGGGGGGGGGGGTCGGGGAACAAATTATGAATATTGTTATGCAATATATAGTATACATACAATAAGTAATGGTGTGAATTAAGTCGCGTCTTCCTATATTTATATTAATATATTTGGCATCGAGTCGTCGCGTACTACTGTAGTCATCGTCGCTCGCTGCGCTACCGTCACTGCTACTGCTACTCGCGCGCGGGCTTCATCCGGCGGTACACCGGGCCACAAAACCCCATAGCTTTCTTCCAGGGGATGCCAGTGGGGCGATCGTTGGCTGAGTGCCCCCGCGTGTTGCGACCGCAGGCAGCGCATCCACGACGCGGTGACGATGCAGTCTGTGATGGGAGCGCGCAAGCCCAACTGGTGGTGGTGGACGAGATCGACGGCGCGGCCGGCGGCGCGGAGGGCGCCTCCGGCATCCGCGCGCTGCTCAAGATCGTCAACGACGGCGGCGCCAAGAAGGCCTCCGCGGAGGGGGCGGACGGCGGCGACGAGTCGAGCAAGAAGCGCGCCACCGTGCTGCAGCGCCCCATCATCTGCATCTGTAATGACCCCTTTGTGCCCGCGCTCAAGCCGCTGCGTGACGTGGCCAAGATGCATATCCTCAAGCCGCCAAAGGTGGGAGCGCCTCGGAGTCGTTGCTGGTCTCCCACGCGTTGAATGTGCCGTCTTGTCGAGCTCCCATCACGCTGCATGACAAAGGTCAACAAGTTTGATTCCGATTTCGCCCTCTACCCACCGCGAAAACCCACCGCGATAGAGTCCATACGACTGACACGACCGGCCATTGCCCCCCCCCCCCCCCTTCCCCTCCCACCCAGTCGGACAAGCTGCTGTCGCGGCTGACGGCAGTGTGCCGCTCGGAAGGCGTCCGTGCGGAGCGCTCCGCGCTGATGGCGCTGATGGAGAAGAGCGGCTACGACATCCGGTCCTGCCTCAACTCGCTGCAGCTGCTCGCCGGCCGATGCGGGGGCGTCATAGCGCTCAAGCAAGTGCGCGACCAGCAGGTGCGTCCCCACCGGCCACATTTCTCCATTTTACGGAGCGACGGTGCCGGTTCGCGGGATGTGTTATTTGGCACCGCCTCCCTCTGCGGGCGACACTCTTTGGCGCCCCGGCTACATGCAGGGACCGCCCGGTGGCGTGGCTGCCGTGTCATTGCCTAACCTACCCCGGCCCCTACCCCCCCCCCCCCCCCCCCCCCCCCGGATCTGTTCTCCCTAGATGTCCTCTAAGGACATGGAGCGCAGCGCCTTCCGCGTCTGGGAGGAGGTCTTCTTCATCCCCACCGTGAGTGCCCCCCCCCCCCCCCCCCCCCCCTCCCCAACCCTGGCTCCATCCCCCCCTCCCCCCTCTTCCTCAGCCCTGCGCCTGTGCGCTCCTTCAGGTCAAGGGCGGCCAGCAGGGAAGCGCAAAGGAGCGCATGCTGTCCAAGCTGGCGGTGGTCTCCAACTTCGGAGACACCGACCTGGTGAGCCCCCCCTCCCCCCAAATCCCCCAGCCTCTGAGCGTCCGAGTTTCTACCGGTAGCGCTTCTCTATAATTGGGATGCGTTGACGCGTGTTGGCGGGATGGTTGCGCCCAGTGAGCCAGGCATGCCCCGGCCGCCTCAGTGCGCCGCCTCCCCCAATTTCAAATGTTATCCCTCGCAGTCAATACTCGGAACCGTCGCCCGGCGTCTCCGCCGAGCAGCGAAGTTTGTTCCCCGCGCATTCGCCGAGCAGCAGCTGCGGTACGAGTGCAATAACAACTGTTGCCAGCCTGTCCCGGAGGCGAAAGAAAACTCGCGCCCAGCATTCCGCACAATTATTATATATTACATGCATTATTATGCGGCGGGGCCAAATTGTGAATTGTTTTGCACCTTCGTGTCGGAATGTCCGTGTTTTCTTGGTGGTATATTATCCACAGCAGATGTGCCAGGAAGGTTACCTAAAGCAGGGTTGAGGTTGAGGGGAAAACAGGGTCTCAAGGCTCAAACGGCGGAACATTGTGGAAGGAGTGAGAAAGATTACAAAGTCTGCTGCGATGAGGGAGACATAATCCTTATCTGCGAGTTGGCCACTCAAGTGGAGCGTCACCCGCCTTTGCTGGTATGATAATTGTACCTGGGTCATTAGTTGGAACTTAATTAGGTTTTGCAGGGTTTTGTTATTCTTTCACAGCAGACCGTGTGTGGGTGCGTGAACGCGTACGCTGGCGTACGGTGCCCTTGCCCGCGCCTGCTGTTAGCTTACTACGTTGGCGTCCTCGGCCGGCCCCTGGGCGGCACCGGCGCCTCGCCACCCGCACGCGCCGCCCTAGCCAGCCAACAGCCAACACGCCCCTGACCGCTGTGCCCGCTCGCCGTCGCAGCTGATGTCGGGCTGCCACGAGAACATGTTCAGCATGCGGTACACGGAGACGGGGCTGTCCAAGACGCAGGCGCTGACGCAATGGATGGCGGACTACGACATCATGCACCGGTGCGGCACCAACCCGGCACACCCGCTCGCCTGGCCAGAACAGATGCGCGGCTGTTTCTGCCCCCCCCCCCCCCCCTCCCCCCCGGGGCGGCCCAAGATGGTGTCAACCGTTGGTTCTATCATCCTTGGATGCGCACGCATTTGTAGTAGGTGTGATGCGCATGAAGACAGCGCACCGCGGATAGTTTATGTATAAATATAAATGGTATATATATGTATATGTATATGCAAGTATCTATATGAATATACATGCAAATTAATATACATACATGTAAATATTTATATACATAGATAAATGAAAATGAATAAATGTATATGTATGTATACATATATGTATATATATGTAAATGTTACATGTGCTATACCTACCTGTTTTATGAGCGCATGGCTACCCTCCTGGTAGGTATGACATTCGGTCTAGATGTTCCATGAATTCGTTGTTGACTTTGACCTGCGACTCCCCCGCGCTTGAAAGGACCATCTACAAGCGCAGCGACTTCTCCTTCTTCGCCTACCTGCCCTTCTTCTCCCTGGCCGTCAGCTCCCTGGCCGCGCAGAAGGCCCGCGCCCAGCTGCGCTGGCCCCACGCGGGCGCGGACGCCCGGCGCCGCGGCGCGGCCAACCGCACACTGCTCGCGCACTGGCGCGCCTCCTTCGCGCCCGGCCTGCAGTCCGCCATGGGCGGCGCCGCGCCCGCGCTGCTGGAGCTGCTGCCCGCGCTGATGGCCATCGTCGCGCCGTCCTTCAAGTCCCTCGCGCCGCACCTCATGTCCGCCGCCGACCGGGGCTCGCTGGCGCAGCTAGTGGACACGCTCATCACGCTGGGCCTCACCTTCACCACCACCTCCACCTTCGCGAGTGCGCCCCCCTCCCCCTCCCCTCACCCCCCCCCCTGCCCCCAGTCCATGATCAAGACTACAAACAACTCTTCCAAGACGTAACAAGCGCACATGACGATCGCCATCTATTATCCCACCAATCAGCTCCCTACCGAGTTATTCTGCTTTGTCGCCTTCATGTCGGCGTGTTGTCACTACCAGTTGGAACGCTTGCACTAGAGTGAAAATGTGTATGTGTTTATACTGAAGCTGGCCATGCCAACGACAAGACGACCAAACATCCAGAATACTCCCCGGTTGAAGTCACGGGTGGCACGGATCTCTGCTGACAATCCTCCCCCCCCCCTCCCTCCCCTCTGGTGCGCACCCGGGGCGGCAGATCCCTCCAACCGCGGCAACCATCTGCCACCGCTCTGCCCGCCCGTGGAGGCGCTCACGAGCTTCAGCGGCGTGAAGCACCCGGTGACGCAGGCGCTGCCGGAGACGTTTCTGCGCCGCGTGGCGCACGAGGTCACGCTCGAGACGATCCGCCGCGCTGGCAGGGTGAGCACCTTCCCCCCCCCCCCCCCCCCCGCCCTGCTCCGCCCTATCACCCCCCTTGACCGCCTTGACCCCTCCCATCTCTCTCTCTCTCTCTCCTCTCCCCCCTCCCACCCCACCCCTCCTTCCCCCCCTCTCGCTATTGTTGTGTTGTTGTATAGCACAATATGTTGTATTGTGCTATTTAATATTGCATTGCATTGCATTGCATGGCATGGCATTGCATGGCATTGTATTGAATTTTATTGTATTGCATTGCATTGCATGGCATTGTATTGAATTTTTATTGTATTTTATTGTATTGCGTTGGATTGCATTGCATTGCATTGCATTGTATTGAATTGTATTGCATTGCATTGCATGGCATTGTATTGAATTTTTATTGTATTGCATTGTATTTTATTGTATTGCGTTGCATTGCATTGCATTGCATGGCATTGTATTGAATTGTATTGCATTGCATTGCATGGCATTGTATTGAATTTTTATTGTATTGCATTGTATTTTATTGTATTGCGTTGCATTGTATTGTAGTGTAGTGTAGTGTAGTGTAGTGTATTGCATAGGATTATGCTGTATCATATTGCAGCGTAGTGTACCGTATTGCCTGTAGTGTATTGTCAGTGTTGTGTTTTGCATGGGGATAGATTTTGGAGGTGGAGATGGTATGTCCGGGGCGTTGTTTCGGAAAGCAGAGGGCGATAAGTCGGTTGATAGAGTCGAGTGTGGGCTGTACGTTGTGCCGCTCCTGCGGAGAGTGACCGGAGCAGCTTCGATTTCACAGTCCCATCCGGCATGCCGGCGAGCTATCACCATGGGCATGTATTGGTTATATGTATCGGTTCTGTATGTGTAGATGTAAATGTATCGGTTAGGGGGGTGGACTGGTGCGCCTTCATTTGTTTGTACCCTGTTTAGGAACCAAGAACAAGCATCGTGACACCGATTTAGAGCAATGCCATTTTTTGATTAATAGCAATGTAACATAACCCTTGTTTGTTTTCATGTGTTACTATTACAGGTATGTGATATCTCTACGCGCATTTGACGTGGCATGGTTTTGGTCGGTGCAGTATATGTAAACTCGGTAAGGTGTATTTTCCTGCGTTTGACCCGGGGGTCTGCGTTGGGTCCGATTGTCTCTGTGGCGGGTCCCAGTTATAGCCCCTGGCGCGTACTTCTAGCTATCACTGCCCACAGCCTCCCCCCCCCCCTCCCCCCCACCTCCCCCCGCCCTCCCTCTCCAAGCATCCCTTCCTCCCCTCTTCTCCCGCCATCTACCCCGTCAAGCGCAGGCTGGCAGCACACGTGCGGGCTCATAGACTTGTGCGAGCCAGCGCGGCAGCTAGCAGTAGCGCCAGTGATTTGCGAACGAGAAGAGGCTTGGTCAGCATGCGAGTGTCCTCTTCCTAGGCAACCTGGCATTATACACATCAGCCAGTGACAACACAGGTAGTAGGACCGCTGGCTGCGCGCATGCCCTCGCTTCTGCACTGCGACTGGATAGCGCTAGGGGGTATGTGAGCCACGTGGTGCCATGGACGGGGCTTCTGGGCCGGCCGGCGTGCCTTTGGGGCAGCATACTGACGGTGATTGGGCGCCGATGCTGTGGGATACGCGATGCGCCAGGCTGCTACGGAAGCAGAGGGCGACGGCGAGGCGCCGATGGAGGAGGGGTTCGAGCCGGCTACGGAGGCTGCGGGCAGCGCGGCGGCCGGTAGCGCCGCCCCCGCGGCGGCGCTGCAGGTGCGCCTGGCGGACCGCATCAAGGCGTCGTCGGCCAGCAACCGGCAGCTCGCGCCGGCGGACGTCGCTAGGGCGGCCGGCGGCGGCAGCTGGCTGGAGACGCTGCGCAAGCAGAGCTCCAAGCGGAAGCAGGCGAGCCGGAAGCCGGCGGACGGCAGTGGCGGCGGCAGCCAGGTCGCTGTGAGCCAGGCGGCGCAGGGCAAGCACGGCCCCGTGCTCTACAAGTTCCACGAGGGCTACACCAACGCCGTCAAGCGCCGCGTCCGCATGAGCGACCTCCTGGGCTGAGCGCTGCCCCCTTCCGCCCCCCCCCCCCCCCTTCCCTTCGACGCAATGCGGCGCGTCGAACTCCACGTCGATCTACGTCCTGCTGCGAGTGGCGCCCGTGGCCGGAAGGGAGGAGCACGCAGGAAGGAGCTCTGATAAGCCCGCGATGTGGTTGCTTCGAGAGTCGCTGCGGTCGCTGTCGGCCTCCTCGCCGGCAAGGCCCTCGGGCAGTGTCCATGACGTAGCCACCGACGAGGGCACAGCCTCCTCGCTCGCAGACCCCCTCCCCCGTGTAAGCCCTTCCTCCCCTGCTTGCGACGGATCACGGCAACGCGTTGCTTCCGACACCGCTGCTGTCTCGCCGCCAGTCGGCCCAAACAAGCACTGCGGCACGGTTGTTGCCCATGCAGCCATGGTGACTGTGACCTCGGCCGGTGCGCTGGCGGCACCGCTCCCCCCCCCCCCCCCCCCCCCCCCCCCCCTCGACCGCAACACTAGTAGTCATGTCGCAAAAGTGACCGGGCGAAGTGGCGCACCACGCGGTCGAACCGGGTCGTAGGGGCGGGGACACTTCCGCAGCAATAGCAAACAAGCCCTCTGCGTACTTATTGGGACCTCTTAAGTTACTGCAACTGATGTGGCCCTTCTCACGACCGATAAGGCACGCAACCATCCGTCGAGAAGTAGCCACCAGAGGACGAAACACCTTCGCCAGCGGAAGTTACCCTCCCCCCCCCCCCCCCCCCCGCCGCTTTGTGCCGGTGTGCCCCCCGTCTTGGCACACGTCGAAAGGCACGTCCGCCGTGTCACGCCTTGCTTGCGGCGCTTGTGCTGCCGTATCAACGAGCACCCCCGATACGCATTCGTTCCACATAGTCTCGTACATATGATGTTAGAACGCCGAGACAGGGAGAGAGAGCGAGCGAGCTAGAGACAGCCAGCCAGAGAAACAGGGACAGACAGAGGTCTGACCTATTTCCTGTCATGATGAAAGTCGGCGCGCGTGAAGACAATAGCCATATCCCTTTACAGTTGTCAGGATGCTCAACGGTGGTGCCGGATGAGTTCAACACGTTATCAACATTAGGGTGCTGACTACTAACAAAGGGGTTTATTTCGCAACTTTAAGGCATAGCAATCTGAGCAACAGTCTGTCGCCACCAGCTCGTCGCGTTGCGGATGGCACCACTCTGCGTCGAATATGTTGGATGGCGCTGGCCATGATGGGTGGGTCGATGCTTGAACCGGTCGGCACCTCCCCTGCAGTGGGGTGCGATCATGCAGTCCTGCCACAAAAAAGACCCGCACAATTGCACACCGTCTCGGGAAACTCGCGGGGCGGGTGGCTGGTGCGATGTCCTGGAGTGCTGGGCCTCTATCTGCCGACTGCCGGGACGACGGCCTCTGCGGCAGATTACGACAACCTCCCGTGAACTATTAGGCGGTGGTGCCGCCGGGGGTGCTGGGGGCACGGGAGTCCTCATGCCAGGTTTAAAAACCCTAAAGCCCTAAATACTCGGGTCTAGTAGCTTTAGTTTCTCGTAAAACGTGGAGATCACCCCGCCCGGAGAGCGCTTCCCGCGGAAGTGCCACGCGGCTCGACCTGCGCCGCTCGTGTCGGGGATCCTGTTGCGGCAGGCGCTTGTCGCGGGCCGGCAGCGCCTCGCGCGCGGCGCGCTAAAGCGCCTCGAAGGCCGCCGCCAGTCGCGGCTTGAGCTTGGCCAGCAGCAGGCGGAAGCCGTCCGAGGAGGGCATGTCGAACTCGTCCAGCTCCGCCGCCCCGCCTCCGCCTCCGCTGTCCGTCCCGCTGCCGCTGCCGCTCCCGCTGCTGCCGCCGTCTGCCGGTGCCGCGCCGGCGGCGTCCTGAGTGGCACTCGCAGCGGTGTGTGCGTGCCCCACGGCGCGGCCCTCCAGGTACTCGTCCACCTTGGCAAGCAGGCTGGTGCGGACCTGTACCAGGGCACCCAGGGCAGTGGGACGTGAGAGGGGGGTGGGGGGGTTCAGCCATGCATCCACCTCATCACGTGCCTAGCACCATGGGGAAAGCGAGAAAGAGGGTGGTGCTTTCATAAGTGCTTGTTGCCCTGGCTGCATTGTAGGCACAGACACACGAACACACTCTGCGCGTGTCCACCACACGCACACATACGTCTATGCACATATACACATTAATGTGGGTGAATGCGAGGGCCTGGCAACTTGGGCAATTGGGATGCGGTGACGCCCTGATCAAACCACCAACAGCTCCATGTAAGGTTGCCCTCCCTCTCTCTCTCTCCCTCTCACCCCCCCCCCCCTCTCTCTATTAACGAATGCCTCTCTTAATGAAGGCATCTTTTCAGGGACAGAATAACGCCAACTTGAACGGAGAATCAAGGACGATGAACGGCGATGGAAGAAAATGGGGCAAGTGGCTGTTGGGGGGGGGGGGGGGGGGGTTGCTCCATGCAATGAGGGCGTTCACCCCCCCCTATGAAACGTAACATTGATGCCGAGAAGACAACATTCCACTTCATTAATAGAGCAAGGGGTTGAGGCTGGGGGGGGGGGGGGGGGGGTATGCCTGGGTTGGTGGCTGGAGCCTTGGCCAGGGGTGAATGGGAAGGGGGGGAGAGGAGGGGTGGGGGCTGATTCGGTGGCGCACCCGCCGGAAGTGCTCAACGACAAGCGGCTGGAAGTGGTCGGGCGGGCGGCGGATGGCGTCCATCATGGATCGGCACGACAGCAGGAAGGTGTTCTCGTTGTACAGCGCCGCGTGCTTCTCGCCCTCCGGCGTCCCCACGTGCTTCTCGTAACTGCAAAGAGGCGGGGGGGGGGGGGGGGGGGGGGGGCAGTCAGCCGGGGTCATCATGCCGTGCAATTGCACCAGCCTGTGTCGCATTGCTGGCCGCCGCGCGCGGAGGCAGATCGCAGTGGGGCAAGCTTTTCGGGGTATATTTCAGGGTTCCCGAATTCCGTAGGTCTTCAGCACCATATATTATATACAGAGTGAAAAAGCCCTTCCCTTTGCCCCATTATAACCCATCAAAAGGGATTTAAAGTGCTCGCCTTGCTGTTAGGGCAGTACAAGGAGAGTACTGCCTAAGGATGGGCTGATATCAGCCTATCCGGGGGGAAATGTGCCGTCAGGAGGAGGCAAATGAGACAGTTTCCGACCATGCCGACAACTGTGCATCGGAGAAGCGATCCAAACGGCTGCGGCTGGGGTGGCTATGTGACATGCTCTATCGAAGGCCACGATACGTAGTGGGGCGGCCAGGCGGGTGAGGCGTGCCGGGCCGGGGCGCATCCGGGCGGATCGGCGGCGCACCCGGCTTCGTTGTAGAAGGGCTTGGGCACGAGTACCAGCCCCTGGATGGACACCAGCACCTGCAGAAGCGTGGAGCTCGGGCTCCACATCTCGTCTTCGTCCCCGTTCCAGGTGTTGAGCAGGCTGAGGCAGACCTTGCCGTTCTCGTACAGGTTGGGGTTGATGCGGCGGCCGCTCGAGTGGTAGTGCACCTGCGGTGCAGAGCACCGCGCCCGCAAAGGGCTCGCGCTCAGTGTCGCTACCACCTGGGCGCTCGACAGCTGTTGTCGGAGCAGCCACGACACGCACTCGATGAGTGTGTCGAAGCCCGGACCCGGCCAATTCATTCATGCACGACTCTGCGGCGACAGGTCGGCATTCATGATAATATCGAGCCGAGGCGAGTCCAGTTCGCAAAGCCCAGGCCGAGACGAGTCGCAACGAGCAAGGTCGAGCTCATGCCAACCGCCGCCGAGGCCGCCACGACGGCCGCTTGCCTCGGCTCGGCCCAGCAGCGTGTAATTCTTGGCTCGGCTGCTACTCGTCGCGACCGGCGCGCGCGGTGGTGCGGCGCGGCGCTGCTCGGCGTCTGCTCATCAGCAAATGGCGGAGTATGTAGTGCGAATACACATTCCCACAATAAATATAAGAATAATGAATACAATATTATAATAGGAAAAAGAAATAATATATACAAAATGACACATCGACATTTATACACATGTCCACAAATATCAACATCAGCCAATGTACACCGGCCTGCGGTAGCATGCACGCACTGCGAACACAGGATAGGGCTGCAGCCATATACCCGACCAGGGTGGGGCGATGCCCGTCGGTCACCTGATGTTCCCTAACTGCCCCCGTGGCTGCCTACATTTACGGCCCCTCTCTCCCGGGGCATATTGGGGTAGTTCAAAAAGCTACAAGTGGGGAGGGGGTGGAGGCGCACGTCCGGGGGCACGTTGGGGTAGTCCGGCGGCAGGTAGATGTCAAAGAAGAAGAGGTTGTCGTGGTAGGGCGTGCCCTTGGCGCCCAGAATGGCTGCGCGGAAAAGGCCCATCCGCTCGGTGTAGGCGCGCACCCTTCGCAGCCGCGAGCCACGGCGGCGCGTCGTCAGGGGCTGTCTTCAGCGGGTGAACTGGGCACAAGCTGCGATGGGGCAGAGGGAGCGCACCAGATGGTGGCGGGCAGGTTGGTGGACAGGTTCTTGATCTCGGTGAGCACGCGTTTCTGCCACTGCTTCATGTTGAGCGGCTTGTCGGTGAAGGTGCCGTAGTAATGATCCGTCGCCGGGCCCTCCGCCTCGCCGTACCTGCAACGCGAGGCAAAAGCAGGGAGAGAATGGTGAAGGAGCCAGCGGGGTGGGGCAGGGCGGCCGTTCCTCCCATGCCAACCCGCAACGGCTGAATGCAAGCCAAACAGAGCCGTTACACTTGTGGAAATAAGGACACGAAATTCCCCGCCACGACAGCAGCAGCGTTGGGTGGCGTCTGTGAACGGGGGCTTGTGGCCTAGCGGAGCAAACCCCACATGCCCGGCGGTACCAGCAAGCGAGGCGTACCGAAGGAACTCCTCAGGCAGGCCATCTTCTGCGGGTCCATTGGGCGCCGAGTCGCTGGGCTCCTCCGCTGCCGGGCTCTGCGTGGCGGCGGCGGTGCCGGCAGCCGCGGCGGCGGCGGGCGCGCCGGCGCCGGAGGACAGCAGCGAGTTGAGGACGCTCCCCAGGCCATCCGGCGCGTTCCTGGGCCGCACAGCAGCATGGATCAACAGGCAGCGATACCACCGTGTCATCCACACTCTGGATGCCGAGCCTCGGAGGACACTGTGCAGGCGAACACACGTGCCCTTTTTGAAGGTGCGCATCCATCCCTGCCGGTGTTGAAACTGAGTCTGGCGCTACAAAGATGATGATGGGGTCATTGGCAAAGCGCCGGAAGAATCTGCGAGCAGGCTTCTACGCGCGGCAGCTTCGATCCAGCAGCAACTAACGACAGCTCTTCCTATCATCGCAGTATTGTGTGCCAAAGATCGCAATGGCAAGACATTCCATCCCGATATGTTTGGTACGGGTGTTGTGCCGCTGCTGACCCTTTTGCTCGAACTAATACACATGCTACGAGTAGCGTAATGTTTGTTTACATTAGTTAGGAGTGCATAAATAATGGGCATGTATACATAGTTAGTGCACAAAATCCGCAGTCTTGTTGCATTCCGCTTGCCTCCCTCGTGCAAACGCACTGCGTACCATCACTGAGATCTGGTCAGTGGCACGGTCACATGCCGTGAGACCTGCGTGATGCTGATGCCCATTCTGATACCTAAAAATATGACAACTGAGGACGGGGTGTATGGGGCAGCTGTCACGCTGGGGGATTTCGGAAGTTCTCTTGGAACAGGTACAGCCCAGCATGGGCAGGACGTGCTTGGCGATCCCGCGGCTCCATTGGCTATGGGGTAGTTGGGGGGGGGGGGGGGAGGAGGGGGGGGGGGGGGGGGGGAGCACCCGCGGTCCCCGGTCACTCACCATGACTTCTGTACGTTCGCCAGCAGCTGAAGGTTTGCCTTCACTTGCGTCTCGGAGGTCTGGGCAGCGCTGCCTCCGGACGTGCCCGCAGACGCACCTGAAAGCTGCCCCACAGGGGCCGATACCAGCCCCTGCGCAGGGGGGGAGGGGGGAGGGGGAGGGGGAGGGGGGGGGGGGGGGGGGAAGAGATAGAGAGCTCAGCGGGAGGCCATACCAACCCCCCCCCCCCCCCACCTGCCCTGGCCCTCGCCTTTGCATATCCGCGCTGTGACATGCAAATACACACACACACACACACACACACACACACACACACACACACACGCAATTGATCGGGATGCATGCTGTGGTCAGAGCATAGAAGCTGCTAAACACTCCTGTGCGGATGGCATGCCATGATGGACGTGCGTAGTTACGGCAGGAATCAGACACCATGTCAGAATGACATGGGCACGCTCATCCCTACCTGCGATGTATCCTCCTGTGCGCTGCCGCCGACACGGCTGCCAGGCGCCGAGCTGGACAGCGCAGCATGGGCACGCTCGAGTGCCGCAGCCAGCTGCGCGCTGCTTACGAATTCCGGCAATTGCGAGCCCTGCGCGGATGCGGGGGAAAACCGGCAGGCGGGGGGTGCCATTCACCATCACCAGGCAGTGCAACCTCCCCCGATCCAGGAAAGCCATGCTTATTGTCCCTAAACCCTAGACCCTAAACACAGACACAAGAGCCCACACTCCTACAAAGCGTCAGAGCCTTGCGCTGCAGTCCGAAAATCAATCCCGGGTTGATTTGTGGAAAAGTGTACAGACGTTTGTGTGCCGCATCCGGTGGTATGTATGCTGGTGTGCCTCGCCGCGCATCACCTGCAGCAGCGCCGCCTCAGCTGCCATCGCCTCCTGCGCCTCCCACTGCGCTGCCACCTCGTCCATCTCCGCGCCGCCCTCTGCCTCCTCGTCGCTCGCCGTCTCCCAGCCGCTGCCCTCACTGATGTCCTCCTCCTCTCCCTGGCTGTCCACCTCGTCCTCCTCGCGCGACACCTGCGCCGGGTGAGGGCGACAGCGACAGCGCTCAGCGACTGCCGCTCGACAACCAATCGACAAAATACGTATGACAAAATGCGGTCCGGGCAACACAGAGCAACTTCGAGCTCCCTTTTTCAATGGTAATCCCTTAAGGATTATAAGCAATACGCGGCTGCCGGCATCCGACCGTAAAATAAATGCGCCTCGGACAGAGAGGTCCGATGATTGACTTTATGACGTGGAGGAATAAACCCGCGCGATGGAGCACCGGAGCACCAAACTGGCGGCGAGAGGCGAGTGAACCGGGCGAGGGCCTACGCACCACAAAGACCTTCTGGGGCGACACGCAGCTGGCCTGCCCGTCGGCCCACAAAATACGCAGACTACCGTTCTCGAGCCCCGTGATCTCGCCCACCCAGCTCAGGGCGTCCTCCGGCACGGATTCCGGTACGGGCGGGCCTTCAGAGTTTGAGCCATCCGGCGGGTCGTCGTTGCTCAGGCGTAGCACGACGTCCCCGAGGCGGTAGTTGTAGTCGGCATGCTCCCGCAGCTCGTACACGCTCACCTGCGAGCGGCGGGCAAAGCGGCCAAAACCGAGACAGTCGGCCCTTATTTATCATCGGAAGGTGCTACCGCTGATGACGCTACCTGATGACGCATACCGATGATATACCGCTCGATGACGCCGGGCGTCGCGGCGAACAAATGCTGTGTACGAGAGGGCGACGCGGCGATACGCGTACTGATGACGCATACCGATGATATACAGCTCGATGACGCCGGGCGACGCGGCGAACAAATGCTGTGTACGAGCAGCGCATTGTTCGTCGCACTGCAAGCAAGTTCCGAGAGGCGTAGATGGCGGGGCCGGTATCGACGCTGCACTGGACGTCTCCGATAGAGGGGCTGTCTGGGCCGGCGGCTCGCCTGCTCCGTCACGCTGTCCTCGGAAGGGCTCTCCAGCAGGCCGTCCGCCCCGTGCTTGAGCCAGGTGATGGTGGCCGTCCGCCCCGCGGCATCCATGCTGCGAACCAGCCCCGACCGCCGCGGCGCAGGCGGGTCGAGGCGGCCATCCAGCAGGTCGGCCTCCTCGTCCTCGCCGTCCCCCACTTCCTCCACGTACATCTCAGGCCACAAGTCGTGATCCCCTGAGGGCGGGAAATCGTACAGAGCGCCAATTCAAGCAGGTCCAGAAGGCTCATTGATTCCCCCATAATTACGCGCAGGGTGATTGGCATAACAACATGTGAAAGGGCAATATGCCTATACCACTATGATACGAGCTAGCTCGGATAACATGCAAAAATGCAACACAATCCTCAAATGCACTAACTATATCTTGAAAGAGATGGCCACAGGGAGGGGACGGGTAGAGATGGGCTGAGCTGTTTGGGTGTGTGGGGGGGGCTCCCACCAAAGTGCACAAGTGGGAAGAGCGTGCGCGCCTCCAGCTTCTTGGTGACGGAGCCATCCTGCCACTGCACGTCGACCAGCGTGCGCGTCTGCACCACCTGCGTCGCAGTCACAGCGGCACGGGTCAGCGCCACCGCCACCGCCGCCACCGATGCTGCTGCTGCCCGACGCTGCTGCCGCCGCGTTAGAGCTGCCCGGTGGCAATGCGCACCTGCACCACCTCCGGGATGGACCACGCCTTGCGGTCCTCCTTCTTCTTGGTGCTGACAGCGGGGGTACGGCCGGCGCCAGAGCGTCGGCGCCGGCCATGCGGGCCTGTGTTTGTGCTGCTGGAGGGGCGGTCCGCCTGTGGAGTGGCGGGAGAGGAGGGACACACAGCGCTCGTGGGCACCCTGAACATGAAAGATACCCCAAGCTCAGCTGGCAAGCCTGGCAGGGGACTACCGGTTCAGGGCGCAATGAAAGCAGCCGAGGCAGGGCAACACGCCTCGCTGCCAACCCCCCCCCCCCCCCCCCCGTTGGGTGCCCAGGCTCATTCCACCCAGAGGGCGTGTGCTCACCTCCGCACGGCGCGCGCCGCCCCGGCCATGAGCAATGGCGCTGTCCTCGGGAGCGGTGGCGGGCGCCGCGTCGGCCGGCGCAGCTGCCTCCGCAGGGGTGGGCTCGGGCTTCTCCGGGGCTGCGGGATCGCCGCCGGGCGCGCCGTCCCCCTCCCCCCTGCCGCGCCCGCCTGCCAAACGCAGCGGCATCCAAGCCTCAGCGCCACAGTGGTGCTGTGGTGGGCGGCGGCTGCCTTGCGCCCCTCAGTAACCCTTCCCAGGCTTGGGAATGGGCGCTGACCTGCCGGCTGCGGCAGCTCCTCCGGCAGCGCCCCGCCCTCGCGCGTGAGCGCCTGCAGGTCCGCCAGCGCGAGGCCGTTGTGCAACAGCGCGCGGTCGCCCAGCTGCCAGCAGGTGTACGCAAAATAGGAGAAGAGGCGCAGGTCCTTGGGGTCGCTGGTCGCAGGCGGCGGCGCGCCCGAGTCGTCGCCAAACTTGCAGGCGGCAATCCAGTCCACGTCCACCTGCAGCCCGTGGGCCACCGCTCACGTGAGACTCAACCAGACTCGCACAATCCACAGGCGAGCCACTCCTAGAGATCCGGATGCAGAAACCCCCATCCTATACTACCGGGTCTGCTCTGGTCACAAGCCGGGTACTCGCACTACTGCTACGACTTGCGCTATATGTAGTAGCGGAGCGCGAGTAGTAGGTCCAGGCGCGGCACCGGACTTAGGCTACTTTTGAAAGTGGCTGTGCGCATGTCTTCACGACTTTTACCGTACCACTTCTTCCTGGCCATGGTGCCGTCCTCGTTGAACACCTCGCGACTTCCCGAAGCGTCGTGGATGGCCTTCGCGTACGACAGCATGGTTTTGCATGTGTTGGCGCTCACGCCAGAGCAGGGAGTGGTCAAACTGCTCAACCACCCCAAAGGATATATACATGAATGCAATATGTATGTCTATCCGTAGTTTCACGACTAGAATCTATCCGCAGCGCTCCACCAGCGCTTTGCTTCAGTTGGCACCGCCAGGAGAGCCGCGACGTTGCTTGGGGGGGAGCCAGACGAGCAGGAGGGACGGGGAGGGGTGGAGAGGGGGGGGGATGAGGCTGCTCACCTCGCCCGCTTCTACCTGCACCACAACACCTTCCCACTTGTTCTTCCAGCTGCCCTGGACCCACTTAGAGTGGCGGAAGACAAAGGAGGATGTCGCCCGCACACTCTGGCCTGCGCGCAGCGGCCGACCACGATGCTGAGCGCCCCTCTCTTTGGGCAACGCAGGCGAGCAAGTTTGTGTGTGAGGGCGCCTGTGTGTTTGTGTGGGTGGAAGTAAGGGAAGGGGGGGGGGGGGGGGGGGGGGACGCACCCGGGTAAAAAGGGCTCTGGTCTTCGTCCACAAACAGGTTCTGCTTCTCGTCCTTGAAGATGAGCAGCTCGGGCGTGGCATTGACCACCTTGCAGACCGAGCCGTCGTCAAACTGCACAAACACGCTGTCCACCACCTCCTGGATGCGGCCCAGCCAGGTGCCGTGCACCACGTACATGCCGGGCCGGAAGAGCCGCAGGTGGCGGAGGTAGTGGCTGGGCACGCCGCTCACGCGCCGCTGGTCGGCGGCCTCCAGGTCCACCGTGAGATGCACACCCACAACGTGCCCCGTCTGCGACACATGGGGCGTCTGTCAGGGCAGGGATGCTGGCAGGCCAGGTGCGGCGCGATGCCGTCAAGGCCGGGCGCGAGGAGGCGGTGTGTGGGTTTGGCAAAGCACTGGAGGATTCTGTTACCGCGACCCGGGCACACAGGCTTAGCTGCTCAGCAAACTGCACACCGACGCTCCGCCCCCTCCGCCCCCTCCGCCCCCATATACGCAGGCCACAATCCGGCAAGCAGCCACTGGCCTGAAGTACACAAATGCGAACCCGATCCACCGGCTGATGCGGGCCGCGAAGGGTGCGGATCGCCCAAGGAGCCCCCCCCCCCCCCCCCGCCCCCCCCCCCCCCCCCCCCGGCCAACCCCCCCCAAATCCCGCCGTCCCGTTTCCCAAACACACACCCTAATGCTCCTGACGAGCGCCCAGGCAGCCGCACCTGTCCGAGCGGGTCAGCGGCGCGGGCGACGATGTCCCCGTGCATGAGGGCGCGGTCCATCACACGCAGGTCCGCCGCGTCCTCCACCTCCTCCTCACCTGACAGCCAACACACCCGCAGATGGCCGTCCTCCAGCTCAAAGTCCTAGAGCCAGAAGGGAAGGGGGAGGGAAGGGGGGGGGGGGGGGGGATCAGCCTGCCGGTGGACGCCAGCCAGCCGCGGTGTGCACTGCATGGCCAGCCGCGAGGTGGGTGGCGCACCTCCTCATCGCTGTATGGTTCCTCTTCCTCCTCCTGCCCGGGTACCTGCGAGATGAGGCCCAGCGCGGAGGGGTCGCTCGCGCGGTACACGACGTCCTCCGTCACAAAGCGGCCGTCGCCCTCTTCGGGCGCCGCACGGGCGGGCCCCACGGACGCATCGCCCAGCTCCACATGGTCCCGCGGCGGCGGACTCATACTAGAGCCGGAAACGGGGCCAGGGAGGCGAACCTGCTCAGCTAGGGGTGGACTTGCTCTGGTCCAGTGAGTTTTGCAGGAAAGGGGGGTTAGAGTTGGGCGGGGAGGGCGGCTGTGGAGCAGCGTCTGGAGCTAAAAGCATGCCGTTCTAGCCGCCACTGTGGAAGCACTGTCGGCGCTATCACAGGGAAAGGCGTTCCGGGGCACATGGGGGGTGGGGGAGGGGAGGGGGGGTGCACTGCACTGCACCCCTGTTGCTGTGCTGTGGGCGTTGCGCAGCGCACTGCGACTGGAAGCCCACTGAGGAGGGAGCCCTACCCAACAGTCGGCAGCTTCGGGAGTCGGCAGCACACCGCCGCAGGGAGCCGGGGGCAGGTGGGGGCGGGCGGGGAACGGAGGGTAAAGACGGCACCTTAGGCTGTGGTGGCTGCCCGAGGTTCTTGCCTGCCCGTTCAACGGGGCCGGAAGGCGGCTGGACGGTTCCTCCGCCCAGCGTCGCCCTGACCTGGCGGTGTGGCGGTGCGGCGCTGTGTAGCGTAGGGTGAGCGGGCGCGCGTGCCGGCGGGGCCGATCCGAAGCGCCGCCCTCGGCTGCGCTGCCCCGCGTCAACAACTGCGTGGCAGTTGGTTCCTGGGGTCCCAGCAGCAGGAAAGCTCTTGCGAGTCGCGCAGCTTGACCAAAAACAGCCACGCGGCCGGCGGATCCTTCTGAGTGGTAGTAGTGGAGTGGAGAATGCCCTTCCGCCGCCGTTCAACCAGGGCGGAGGAAAAAACAACTTGGGGGGGGGGGGGGGGGGGGGGATGATACCAGTGTGAGATACGAGGCGAAATGTTTTGCTCCGCGGGTTGGGGCTTGCCCCAACTCGCATTACTCGAATGGGCCGACGCCCAAACAGGTAGGGCGGACCTTTCGTGGTCAGTGCCGGGTATTTTGATGGCAGTATTTTAGACGGTGATCCAACAGTGTTGGAAATTTCACTGGCCTTCAGTTAGTCTTGCAGAATGCTTCGGCAATTTGCTTATTGACGACTATAACGGAGCGTCGCCTACCCAGGGCTTTCCGTAACTGGATTGCTGCCTAAACGGCCGTCGTAGAGACGCTGCAAGGGTTTCACTGGTGCAAGTCCTGTCCCGGGGGCGAAAAAAAAAACAGCAAGACAGCCCCTACCGCAAAACCACTTGCATCGCTCGGTGGCTACGGTGAACTCAGCTTGAGGGCACGTAACAGGGGCCATAAGCACCGGAGCGTGTGTCAACTTGCATTTAATAGTCTAAAAGGCTTGTCGGTGTATAGATGTCCATGCTTTGATAGTATCTAATTTAGTAAGATCGATCAAACAAGGGTTTCGCAAAGTTGGCGAAATCTGGTATAAACTTACGGTAACAGCTGACAAAACCCAAAATGCACGAACATCAGTAATATTGCGGGGCACTGGCCAATCTGTAACGGTCTTAAATTTCTCTGGATTTGGTAAAATTCCAAATTCGGTAATATAGTGTCTCAAAAAGGTAATGTGTGATTAAGCCCAGTGGCAAGTGATAAGTATAAGTGGTGTTTGGCAAGCCGTGACACCACTTGCTCAAGATGGCGAAGGCGGTCCTCCGGGTTTCGGCTGAAGATGATAAGATCATATAAAGTACCATAGGACAAAGTCATTTAAGTATGGTAGTATCTTGTCCAAGTCCATCAGCCGTGCCATCAAAAACTGCATTAATATAAGCCTGAAATTAAGGTTCCATGGGCAGTCTTCAAGCCAAGAGGGAGAACTCTTAAACTGCCCCAACTGAGTAATAAAAGAGGTTTTATATACATCCTCTTCACGGATACGGACCTGATGATAGGCTTTACAAATATCCAAACATGTCCAACAACTAGCATAGGAGATGATATCAAGGATAGTGTCAATGCGAGGATATTGAGTGCCCCGGGTGACTCGGTTGAGACCTATGTAGTCAACACACATTCGGAGAGAGCCATCAGCCTTACGGGCAAACAGAACAGGCGCAGCAAAAGGAGAATAACTAGGCCCGATCCACGAGCGACTTCTCAAGGTATTGATCAAGCTGTTGCTTCTGCTCTTTTAACCCACTCAACTGGAGACATCCGATAGATGCACTGTGAGATTCAGATGTGACATACGGGTGACGAAGCACTACTACTAGCGACTATTATTTATCCGTGAAGGCTGCTGCTGGTGGCGGCACGTCCATCCAGTTACGTGCGAGAATACATCCGGCGTTATTGCCGGCGGGCGATAAATCCTTTTTGTAATCATTCTGGTAGTCGTACTAGCCCGGTGACGTGTTACATGGCACTGACGTATAAGGTACAAGGTTGTCCGTGTAGTACCGGTAGTACGCGATATATTTATTAAGCCGGTACCGGGTATCTAGTACGAACCCGGGCGCGATGACGAATCGTCCTGTGGATAACTACGACTTTAGTACATGGGAGCGCGAATCTCAGCCGTACTATTCGGCTATGGGCCTGCCCGCCGTCCGATCAAAGTCATCAGATGGGCGGTTTGGCTGCCATGTTTTGCCAAAGAGTGCTCACGTTACATAAATATTCGCGAGGGGGAGGGCGGGGGCAGGC